>JXSR01S052816.1:2768-21049 GCA_000969725.1 Ophiothrix spiculata
CGCAATGGCTAGCTGATAAAGTAAATAGCATTTGATCTGCTTTTAGCTAGAGCTTCAATTCAAAAGAGTATAATTAATGTATTAATGATTGATTTGATAATTATATAGAAAATCATTACTGATACGATGATGTAAAACGTACACTGATTGTCTTGGTTTGAAGATATATTAAGCATATGTAAATTACTCATTATGTAATGATATGAACATTTAAAGAAAAAGCAAATTGATAAAAATTTTAGCCGTTATAGTGATTTCTCTTTCAATTAAGTATCATTATGCAGCTATTTAACAATAAATGTGCGAAGTAAATTAGCTGCATGTTGTACATATTTTTCACAAATAAATACAAGAAGTAAGAACAAAGTTTATCAGAGAATCTCAATTCAATGGACTTATTCAGTTATCGAAACTTTGAATCAGATCGAATCATTGGGTACCAAATTCGATCATATTACGACAACTCCACTAGAGGTACAAGTGGTTAGTTATGATGAACCACATAATTACAAGACTATTACATAAGAGCAATGAACGAATGTACCTTTCGTTAAAGTCCAATTTATATTTAAACAGACGCATTTATCTACATGTATGATTGATAATAGAAACCAATACACGACAGAGAAATAATCGGTGATATCCGTATCTAGTATATGTACTTTAAGGCCATGTCATACACCACCGTACCGTGCGAATAACGTAATAATAACGTACACTGGTTTGGTAATCGATTACATGTATTTTAATGACCAAACCAGTGTACGTTATTAGTTCGTTATTCGTACGTTTCGTGATGTGTGACAGAGCCCTTAGAAAGAGAACAATAGGCCTGTATTTTGGTTTTGTCAGAAACAGAGTTTGATAACTTTCGACTAGGAAATGCAATTTTGTTGTGATATGATTTTAGTTCATATAAATGACTGATTTTGATTGTTAGGAAATCATTTCTTATGAGAATGTAAAATACACACTGATTATAAATGGTTTGCCGATATAACTGAGAATTTGAAAAACTCATGATATAAATGACACATGGCTTCCTCTTGATAAGAATTTTTTTAAACCACCAATTTGAATTTATTCGTCAAAACAGACGCATCTCCTATCACTGTTCTTGAATACATCAGCACACAACTATGTCTATGATAAGAGTGCTTGGCACCAGTTTGGGATGGTTACCATGGTTACGATGATTACTCTTGGGTAGTAAATGAGGATGACTAATTATCAACAAGAAATTACCAAGCTATTGCCTTTTATGCCATATAGCACTGCTTTGGGGATCGTTGTGTACTTCTGTGTAGACATACTGAATCTATTGATGTACGAAGTGAAAATATTTGAGCAGTGCTCCGGCAAAATGAGAGAAAAGTGGCAAATTTCAAAATTGAGTTAATGACGTATTTTTATTCTTCATAATCTCAAATGTTGAATGATATATAACATGTCACACTTTCTTTCTCTATTTTTCATTTGAGATCGAAATCCAAAGCAGTCCACTGAATATATTGCATTACAAATTAGCTGCAAATCGATTTCAAAGATACTGATTACTACATGTGTGTATAATAGCAATATGCAATCAATTAACCGTGAATAATTGCACTTCCCGGCAAATTTGACCATCAAAACTTTAGTTATAGGTAAAAACTTATGCATGAAGGCGTTTTACGTCAAAAAACGAAATTTGACCTTTTCACCCTATTTTTACTTTGGATGCCATTTATTTAATGCAGATTTGCGACTTTCCTCTCATTTTGCCAGAGTAGTCCACATTTCTTCATGCATTAAACAAAGAAAGATAGAGTTTTTCCGGCAATCAAAACATGGGATATGACTAAATCCTTTTCATCCAGCACCTCGACTTCGTGCATTTCACGACCTGTTCATATGAGGCACTCGTGGGGTTTAGATGAACCACACGATTACATAAGATGAATGAAAGAATTTCGTTAACGTCTAATTCTTTTTCTATATTAACAGACGCATTATCTACATGCAACATGATCATGATGATTGATTGAACAGGATTTTGATTACAAGGGTTGGTCAATAAGCTCTTAGCCCGAGATAGAAGATGATGAGCTATGCGATTCTTATTATTTTACCGTATGTAATTCAACTATATTGATGGAAAATATGTAACGTTTCCAGTATACTATATCATACATTGTATCTTCTTTCGGTTTAAGGTTCCATGAAATTTTACCTTGGACAGTTAAAGCATTGTATGTGTGGTGGTGGGTTGATATCGTTGATTTCTTCGAGTAATGTTAAAATTGAAAAAGGCTCACAGGAGCAACAAAGTAAAATTTGAAAGATGTTTTATATTTCTACCAATGTTATTCTCTTTCTCTTTTTCCCTCTTCATGCTTGTTCCCCTATTTCTTTATTTTCTTAAATTATTTCAAAAGGAGCAATTGTCAACTGCACTCCCCTGCTTTTTAGATGATCTCCACAAAGCCAGTGAAGTAGCTTGAAGGGGCTAACTATTACAGCTTTTAAGCATGAAACAGCATGGTAACAAAACAATTGAAAACTCTTTTTGTTCGGTTTGCTCGGTGATAATCAACATAATCATCATAATCAACTTCAACAAACAAACCACGTGCTTGCTTGATGCAAAACATTGCATTGAAAATAAAAAGCTGTCCTCATCATTTTGTATCCACCATCGCCTGGCCTGACTGAGCGTATCTGTAAAAGGATTTTAAATGTATTGCGTAATTTAAAGATATATATTTTTTGAAAGATAATAGCATACTGTATTTTCAAACTTGCGTCTAGAAGTTGCTATGTTTTTGTACACTTAAGTGACTTTAATTATATGGAGAAATGAAATGTTAACGTAATAGGCCTATGTGTATATATTTTCAAGCTATGCAGACATTTTGATATATCCTGAAATAAATACTTAGAGTTCTAATTAAATATGGCATTTTCCCGATACAAATTGAAACAAAATATTCTTCTCAAATCTATTTTCATGTAACATTCAAACGTATTTTTGCTATGGTCTTCATTCAATACTGCTACACTGTTAGAACGTTGGGCAAATAATTTACCCAACGTTGGTTCAACTATGATCAACCCAACTTCTGGGTAAATAATTACCAACGTTGCCTAAAATGTTGGCTAATTACCTAACTGTTGGGTAAAAGTTATAGCTAATTACCCAAATATTGGGTAAAATTTCAACAACAGTTGGTTAATATTATTTACCCAACAATTGGGTTGTTCATAGTTTAACCAATTGCCCAACAGTATAACAGTGTAAATACACTTCATCTCGCAATCATGTTGTTTTGTGCTAGCGTGCCTGGTACCAATGGACCTATTGCGATGATTACTCTTGGGTAGAACATGAGGAGGATTGTAGTCATCAAGAAATTACCAAGCAATTCCAATATGTCGTATAGCGCTGATTCAGAGATCTTCATGTGCTTTTTATGTTGACATATTTAATCAATCGAAGTGCGAAGTGAATTACCTAATATGAACATATCATCATGAAATAAAGAAAAAGAAAAAGAAAAAAGGAAAATGTGGATGTTTTCAGCAAATAAAACATGAAATCTGATTAACTCATTGTTATTTTACATCTTCTCCATTGTGTTTAATGACAAACTCTTCAATTATATCAGTGGCTAGACTGTGATCGTCTAAATAAATTTACTATGTGTACACTGTAAATGCACATGGAATTTCCAAATGGGGCACGGGATAAAAAATGGACTTCAATTTCTCAAAGTAATTTAATAAACATACGAACATCAATGACTCAGACGGTCCTGCACTGTTCCTGGATATGTTAGCTTTCAAGCACGCTGTTTTGTAGCCATTATGCCTTGTACTAATTTGTACGAATGTCTTTTTATGTAGGCATTAAATCAATCGATGTGCGTACATTTTTTTCTCAAATATAAGATAAAAGAGAAAGAACCAAGTTTATCAGATAATTTAGTTGGATGTTATTTCAGCAACCAAAACATTGATGTGACCAAATTCTTGAATTGTCATCAAATGTATAACGTGAGCAATGCATCTTACCACTCTCTATGTGAGGCAGTCGTGGCTACTTCGGATGAACCACAAAATTACATAAGATTGAAAGAATTCGCCTTTCGTTATAGTCTAATTTGCCTTCTATTGAAACAGGCGCATTATCTATATGTATGATTGATGGTAATGATATTAAGAAGATACAATGGTACGCTGGTACCCTCGATGTAGGCGCTTCACTTTATATCATGATTACAGTGATTTGAGCCGTGAAATAGTTTGTACAGTCTGGATGTGCATGGGATCTTTTTCAGCTCAGGGACTGAAAAAGGAATGTGTAGATATTAAAAACAGGCAATATACAGAGCTCAAACAGAGAGATCTCAGAATCTTAGTATTAGCCATTTTCGGCAGACAAACAGCGCGAGTTTATTGCATTATCATATAAAATCAAAATCACAGTATAGTATTACTTTTAATATTAAAGGGGTAATTCATGATCCACTTTTCTCCCTCAAGGCCACCTCTTTCAAAATGAGTTTAGCTTATAAGAATCCTCAAATGGTATATGTTACGATCCCAAAACCATGATTTCAAATGTGCTTGCATTTTTGAGAAAAGTGAGAAGATGTGTCATTTCTAATTATTGTAGGGGCCCCGTACAATAATTACAACACAGTAACCTATGGGGACTTCGAAATGCTGAAAAGCTTGTAACTTGGAAAAGAACGGTCGGAATCAAGTGAAATTTTCAGTATTTATTTATGTTATTCCAGCTAGAAAGGAGGCGAGGTTTTGTCACATCAAAATCATGAAAATCATGAATTGCACCTTTAATAAGAATTTTAGATAATTTTTAATAAGAAGTATCAAGCTGTCAAACAATGTGTCAAAGCTTGAACAAAATCGAATTGTCCGACAGTGTATTTTGTATAGTAAAACGGTATATGTAATTTTCTCATTTAGGCTAAACGGAAAGACAACTATACAAATATGGAATCTGATCGCATGCGTGCAGGGGGGCACTCAAGTATAATGTTGCAGGCCTAGCGTGACCACATTTTTTCAAAACACACCCTAAAGGATGGAGGGTTCTGAAGCCAAAATATACCATTTTCCCCTATTCACATCCTAAATCGGGATTTTATAGATGCTGTTTCACACAAGGGTTAAGTTGAAAAAGTACCCTATTTCTTGAAAATTGCCCAAACATTGCTGTTTTTATACCCTAAATGGCGTCACCTGATTCACCCTTCTGTCCTCAAAAACAACCCTATTTCACCTTTTTCTTGGTCACGCTATGCCTGCAACATTATATTTAAGTGCTCCCTGGGTGTTTAATGTATTTTTTAGGTTAAATCAAAAGACCTCAGAATCCCGGCTCAGAAGTATTGATAACAAAATTGGATTGCCATAAGTCGCTTATTATCTTCAAAACTCGTAAATTACACTTTCAAAACATGCAGAAAATCCTTAAATACAAGCGAAAGGAATTTTAGAATTTCAGTTCGTTTCAAGTACCATCGGTTCAAGGATACGTTTAGTTGTAAACGAGGCTTTGAGCTGCTTTGGAAACTGGAAACGTTTGTTTTGAGAACTTCAAAGACATTTTTGAAACGGAAAACTGTAGCTAGCATATCATGATTTAGTCTTGTTTTCCCCTTAAATGTTTAGTTTAATAATACACAAACTGATAAATCTAGAGAAATTTAAATAAGGTCAATGTTACAATATTTGTAACACATAAATATAAAACTATACATTTGCGTATTGTGTATCCACAAGCTCAACACCCGTGTCAACAGCTTTTAAGGTTTTATATCAATGGGGATTCCATTGTTTGCCTTTCCTGAGGTGTTTTTTCTGAGTCCCTAGGGTTTCAATGATCTCAAATTTTTAAATGTCTGTCAGATGGAAAATGTAATAGATATGAATGTATCACTCAGGTCTTGTAAGAATAAATCATAGTAACCTCGAAAGAAAGATGTATGCACTCTCTCCAAAATATTCTTTCTTTCACCGTAGAATTTGAAACCATCCTGTTAAGGTCACTGTTTTCCTGTTCAAATTTGAAAAATACTAAAATAAGCATACTCAATTTTTCAAGTGTAACCCTTTAAAAGTTTTAACTGCAAACTTGTTTGAATTGCGAAAATAAAAAAAATGGGATTTTTTTCTTTAGAAGATAACTCATAGATACATTGACACCTTAATTTGTTCAATTCGACGAAAATCAGTTAAAATGCGAAAAGAAGGCTCATTAAATTGACACTGAATGAGTAGCCTGGTATCTATCTTGGTTGGTAACTCAAAAGGTAATATTGTTGTGGTATTATAATTTTACGAGCATCTAGATTTATTATAATTTGTGCAAAGTTTGATGTCTCCAAATGACATAGGTTTTTAAAACATTTTTGTTTCTTTATGTAACCATTTTTGCTAGTTGATCTAATTCAAAATGTCATTACTGTCTGCTTGATCCGTAAAGTAAATACTTATGATTTAAGATTCAAAAACAAGATAGATCATGATAATGTTGAAGATAGATGGTTACATGTTTCTTTAATGTAAATGCAGATGAAAGAATATATCCATGGCGCCATCTTGACACCATTTAGCACCGAAAATGTCAAGAGTCTCGGAAACATGTTGCTCTTCATGGTCGGTACAACATTAAATGTTTGCTATGTAAACTTATATATTTTGACTGTATCTAAATGTGAGTTTGCTTTTAGTAGGTATGTAGAACAGGTATGTGACAAAATAACATAGCGCGAGATAGTGTAGCATAAAAAATTATGCAGCACGCAACTTATATAAGAACATAGTTTGCGTCACGGACTTGGCAAATAAAGCATAGTGTCTCAAGTGAGATCAATCTCTATTCTCTGTTGTACTCAACTTTGAGGTACGCACCATGTGCCACCAAAACCACCCTGCTTTTTTGGCTCGCTCTCACCGAAAGACCCCCTATTTTTATCAACTGTCACTGACTCCATGACACCCTTCCATGTCACTAAAACAATCTTTGTCATTCAAAGACCCACCATTTTCTTAATTTGATGTAATTTTTCGAAACTTTTGCAAAATTTATAATGCTCTCTTAAATTGCCCGGGCGATTTTAACGATTGGTGACTGAAATCAATCTGAAAATATTGAAAAAATATGTTTTGATTGATCTTAAACTGCTGTATTAGACACCGCCATTTAACTTAAGTATTTCTCCTAAATGTGCTGCAGAATGACAAATTGAGATTTATGATAAACATTTTTGTCACCAATTAGACAGAATCAGGGGCGTAACCAGATATTTTCATGTGAGAGGCAAGCAGGGGCAAAACAAGTTTTGTAGGGGGAAGAAAAAGTTGCTCAGACACAGAAAGGTATACGCAAAATCTTTCCATGTTTCCATGCAAAATTTCACCCAAATTTTGCTAAAATTGATAAAAATCTAAATTTTCCTCAAAAAAAGAGTTATTTTGGGGCATAGGGGGAGGGGGTCCATATGGACCCAACGCCTACGTTGAAACTCTAGTCACAGGTAAAGTACTTCAACAGAACTAAAACAAAGAAACAATTTTGAAAATCGGACAAACCGTTTCAAAATGGCGGCCAAAACAAACTTGTCCGTGTTTCCGGCAAAAATTTGAAAACTCACTTCCCAATGGAATTTTTCAATAAAATTTGGCTCGTATTTGCAGTATGTAAGTACAAATACATTCCTGAAATAAAATTTGAAAAACGTTGTTCGGTTATGATTTTATGGGCAAAACAAATTTGAAGACTTTTTTTTTTTTTTTTGGTAGATTACCAGAGTGAGCAACGTGCGACCTCTACCTTCCATAGCTCATATTTCTTCTTTACTAGTTCTTCTCCTTCCAGCATTCCATTTGCCTACCCTGGACAAAATCAAGTACAAAAATAGTATAACATTCCTAAGGTGCACATTTGGAACACAATTATAGTACAGTTTTAGTACAAATATAGTACAAATTTGTGTACTATAAATGTACTCAAAGTGTACTTAAATGATGTTCCAAATGTGCACCTTAGGAATGTTGTACTATTTTTGTACTCGATTTTGTCCAGGGTAGGTTTAGTGGTTGTCATCGGTTAGGTCACCTGAGCCTTGGGATGATCAGTGACTCTGACACCAGCAACACTGACCTGCGTGGACATACTCACAATGGTTGGTGATTGGTGGCTCAGGTGTATCCCCATATGATTTAGTGATTTAGTATGGGTGGCAATTGGTACAGATGCTGAACCTATTTCTAAAATCCACCCATGTCCAAACATAGTTAATTTATTCACTGTGATGGTGCTCATCAGATCACCAGAGGACAGCTATTCCATCTTATCAGGCCAACTATACATCACTGGCTCCACCTGTACACTGGTAGCGAGTGGCAATGCACCAGTGTAATTTGTTATGTGTAACATGTTGCACATAATCTGCCAACAAAAGAAATCATGATGAAGAAAACTAACAGCACCAGGGTTAAATCCCCTGATAAACCTAGTACCTGACTTAGCAGAATCCACTGGCGTTACCAATACGCAGCATCAATACCATGTATGGCAGCACAAAGGCAGTTGTGTTGTCGCCGGATGGTGAGGCTGGGGCTTTCGATATATAGGCAGGAGTGCTACAGGGCGGTACTTTGGCAACTTGCCTGTTCATCATTGTGCTGGATTATATGATGAGAGTGGCGGTCGGAGAGGACAGGGACATGCTGGGCTTTGCAGTGGCACCTCGGGGAGGTCAGGGGCACCCTGCGGGGGTCGTTGCCGACCTGGATTACGCAGGTGACGTTGCCTTGCTGTCCGACACATTACGGCAAGCTCGTGGACTGCTGACCAGAGTTGAGGATGCTGCTGCAACAGTTGGTCTTATGATGAATGCTTCAAAGGCCAAATCCATGGCATATAACGTCAAGACTGATGTTGCGCTGTCCACAATGGAGGGAAGTCAGCTGGACCGGGTTCGGGACTTTCTATGCCTGGGCTCTTTGGTGGATGAGTCGGAAAAGGATTTTCATGTCCGAAAGGGCCCTCGCATGGAAAGCTTGTAACAAGATGCGCCTTCTCTGGAGGTCCAGTCTGCCGGACTTGATGGAGATCGGCTTCTTCCGTGCGGCCGTGGAGAGTGTTCTGCTGTGTGGCTCAGGGGGTGGACGCTGACGGAGAGACTTGGGGCCAGGTTGGATGGAAGCTGCACCGGAGGTTGGATGGAAGCTGCACCGGGCTATTAATGATGGTTCGGGGCCTCAGCTAGGGAGGTCATCCTGTCGGGGAGGTAGTGTATGGTGATTTACCCAAACTATCAGAGGTGGTGAGAGGTCGCCGCCTAGGCTTTGCTGCTCACTGTACTGGACGGCTTGAGGAACCGGTGTTCTGGATTCCCACCCGAGGGACACGTGCGCGGGGAGGGCCAGGGCTGACCTGCCAAGTACTTCTTACACAGGATGCTGCCATTGATCAAAATGAACTTCTCAAACTCATGCTAAACAGACAGCAGTGGAGAAAATTCATCATGGCTTCCGACCGCGGTCGACATAGATAGATAGATAGTTAGAAAAAGAGCGCCCTTGAAAATGCTTATTTATGCTAATTAGCATGGGAAGGGGTGGATTAATTTAAACAAAATTGCCACCAGGTGAAAGATATTGTAAAGTTAAACAAATACATAGAAGGGCGATGACAAATTACTTCGCGTTTAAATGTTGGGTCCATATTGACCCCACCCCCCTTGACCACTAACAGGCATGTTAAATTGGTAAGGTTTGTTATATGACATCTTTTTTGAATATGTCGGACTATTCCACGCTCACCACAGCCATATTTTTGTAAATAGTACACCTGTTAAGACCCCCATGCAGGACCTATTGTGCTCTTTTTGATAAAAGCATGAAACTTTGCATACAGCTAGTACATACACCAGGGATCATTTTTAGACCCAGGCCCAAAAATAATTTGACCTCTGGTGACCTTTAAAGGTCATTGACCTTTTTAGCTAAAAATACCATATTTTGGTACTTTTTCAATGCAATTACATGCATTAATGCATAGAGTCACTTGTAAAACGATTTTTGTTCAATGTTATTAGGTGAAAATGGCATCAGGCACTATATGAATTATAGTTAACTCAAAATTAGTGCATATGCATGTCTCATATTCAAAATGGCTGCCAAAATGACCACAAAATGGCTGTTAAAAAGGGTTTTTTAGTTAAATTAATCATAACAGCTTCAAAAATGTCGAATATCATAAATGTTCAACAGAAAATATATTTTAAAGGTTACAAAACATTTCATTTGTCCCCTAGTTATGTCTTTAATATGTTTCAAATTCAAAATGGCGCCCATGATGAAATTCAAAATGGCCGCCAAAATATGTTATTATGCATAAAAATTAAATAAATCGAATTAAAACCAGCATTAAAAACACATCTTTTATGTAATCCATGTGAAATGGTTTTGAGGGTCTTCTTGGAAACATTCCTCCATAATTTGGGTGGTTAACATGATTCATATCAATAAACGTGTCCGTACAGTGATCCAAAATGTCCACCAAACATAAAAAATCAAATAAGTCGACTTTTAATCAGCATTAAAAGCAATAGTGCGCAAACCACTTAATAAAACATGCCTTTGAGGGTTACAATTAGGGTTACAATATAAGCACGTCTCCACAAATTAGTTACTTAACATGCTTCAAATTCATTACGGCACTCATACAGATGTCCAAAATGGCTGCCCAAACATGTTTTTATGTACAAAAAAACCAAATAAATTTACTTTTAATCAGCATTTAAAACACTAAGGCCCGTATTCCAGAAAGGTGTTTAGCTAAATCAAGGTTTTAATTCTCGTCAACAGCACGACTCATTGAACTGTTCTGCATGAAAGCTGCAATGATGCATATCATTCCTGGACAGTTGATGCTCAGTTAAACAATGGTTTAGCCAAACACCTTTCTGGAATACGGGCCTAAATGTTTGAAATAATCAATGGAAAATGGCTTTCAAAGATACAATGTACACATTCTTTTCTAGTTTAGGTGCTTAACTTGTTTCATATCCATAATGGTGTCTGTACAGAGTTCCAAAATGGCCCCAAAAATGCAAAAAATCAAATAAAAATTTACCTTTAAATCAGTATTAAAAACATTAAATATTCAAAATAATTAATGGAAAAATGCTTTGAAGGTCACAATGGAAATATTCCTCCACAATTTGGGGTGTCAAAATGTTTCAAATTCATAAATGCACCCGCACAGAGTTCAAAAATGGCCGGAAAAATATGTCTTTATGCATAAAAATCAAACATAATTTTTTTTTTACTCAGCATAAAAAAAACCCCAAAAAGTTCGAAATTGTGAATGGAAAAATCATATCTTTGAGGTTAGCAATAGAAACACTCCTCCACAATTTTGATAGTTAACATGCTTCAAAGTCATAATAGCACTCGTACAGAGATCCTGATTCTGTCGAAAATGGCCACCAAAATATGTTTTTATGCATAAAAGGCGAATAAACCAGCTTTAAATCAGCATCAAAACATGTTCAAAGTAATCAATGAAAAATATCTTTGCAGGTCACAATGGGAATATTCCTTTATCATGTTTATAAATAAGGTGGTTAACATGTTTCAAAACCAAGATCATGGCCCTACAGATATCCAAAATCTGCTAAATTACTATTTCTGCACACATACACCCCAACACACACACCCACACCCCCATACAAACCCGAACACAAAGAATAAATTGACTTAAAATCAGCAGTAAAAGCACTAAATATTTGAAATAATAAATGGAAAAAGCTTCGGGGGATACAATGTAAAATCAAATAAATTCTCCCCAATTTAGGTGGTCAACATGTTTAAAATCCGTAATGGTGCCCATACAGAGTTCCAAAATGACCGCCAAAATACTTAATGCATAAAAATATAATATTAATTTACTTTAATCAGCATTTAATGTTCAAAATAATCAATATGGAAAATGGAAATAAATACTTTTGAGAGTCAGAATGGAAACATTCCTTCCAAAGTTTAGTGGTTAACATGCTTGAACTTGGAAAATGGAATCCATATAGAGATCCACAATGGCCACTAAAATATGTTTCCATGCCCCCAAATAGGTTAGAGTGACGTTATGAAAACAAAATCAGTAGCCTAAATGCTCATATTGTTAATGGAAAATGGCTTTGATGGTTATAACTGAAACATATTTGTACCCGCATAGAGGGTTCACATGTTTCAAATTCAAAATTATTGCACATAAACAGAAACCTAATATGACTTCAAAATTTTGTGAAAATGACTCCTTCATTGGGTATGCATTTCATGCCAGTACTGTGTATCATTGATTGATTGATTCCATTGCTTGATTTGAAGGGTTTTTACTTGCACAAATGCAAGTAAAATGTGTTCTGTGCAAGTAAAATATTACCAGTGTATCATTGAGTGCAAGTAAAATGATTTTTAGCCTATTTTTAAAGAAAATCCTCATCTCTGCAAGTAACATCAAATGTCAACAAATAACTCCGTGCAAAGTTCTGAGATCCTGTTGGATGCGTTTGTTTCTGTGGTTTTAAGAATGTAATTTCTAACCAATTTATTGCTGATATTTATTTTAAATATGCCATTTAGGTAAAACTAATGATTTTTTTTACATTATTTAGTAAAAACCGTATTGAGATTGGATACACCTACAATTTTTTTAGAACATTTTGATTTTTGCCTATATTCTCCACACATATTATGACGGCATAGTGACTTAATACATTAACGTATAACTTTGACATTGGTATCAATGGAATGAAGCAATCAATACATATCCATTAGTACCTCATATGGTGGTATGGGCAGCTTTGCTATACAAAAGTAGGGGGTCGCAACAAGGTCAAATGCATTTTGGCGGCCATAATGCTGATTTAAAGTAAATTTATTTGATTTTTTGTACATAAAAACAAGTTTTGGCAGCCATTTTGGATTAAATTTGAAGCATGTTAAGTACCTAATTTGTGGACACGTGTTTCAATTTTGACCCTCAAAGGCACGTTTCATTAATTGGTGTAAGAAATATTGCTTTTAATCCTGATTAAAAGTTGACTTATTTGATTTTTATGCATTAAAACGTATTTTGGCGGCCATTTTGGATCTCTGTATGGACACTTTTACTGATTTAAAACATTTTAACCACCCAAATTATGGAGGAATGTTTCCAAGAAGACCCCAAAAACCATTTTCCATGGATTACATTGAACATGTGTTTTTAATACTGGTTTTAATTCGATTTATTTAATTTTTATACATAATTACATATTTTGGCGGCCATTTTGAATTTCATCATGGGCGCCATTTTGAATTTGAAACATATTAAAGTCATAACTGGGGTACAAATGTAATGTTTTGTAACCTTTTATGATATTTTCTGTTGAACATTTATGATATTCAACATTTTTTAAGCTGTTTTGATCAATTTAATAAAAATAAACCTTTTAACAGCCATTTTGGTGCCCTTTTGGCGGCCATTTTGAATATGAAACATGCATATGCACTAATTTTGAGTTAAATATAATTCATGTAGTGCCTGATGCCATTTTCACTTAACAACTTTGAACAAAAATCGTTTTACAAGTAACTCTATGCAGGTAATTGCATTTAAAATTTACCAAAATACGGTATTTTTAGCTAAAAAGGTCAATGACCATTAAAGGTCTCCAGAGGTCAAATCATTTTTGGGTCTGGGTCTATAAATGATCCCTTGGGTGTATACTAGCCGTATGCAAAGCTTCATGCTTTTATCAAAAAGTGCACAATACTTATGCTTAGCAGGTGTACTAAAATTGAGGGGCGTTGAAAGATCATTTTATGCTTTGCTTCATTCTCTTGGCGCAGTCAAGCGTGACCAAGACATTCAATCACCTGCTCACTCTATTACAGATAAACATTCCATATGACCACTCAACTTGAGTAGTGAAGTGACCTTGACCAAGGCAGGGTCAAATCAAATTTAACTCAAAAATCACGTGTTTTGATCCATTTGTGTTGTTGCCCTCCTACCAGTACTTGAGAAAATTGATCACAATCGGAGCTCCATTTCACACCAAACAAGATTACCTATCAAACCTGACCAAAAGCAACATACCCTATCCACTCGTCCAATTCAACTATTTTCCGACTGACAAACCTTAAATTTTTTAAATACTCAAACTTTCAATAGTTTGACAAATCACCTTACTCTTTGATTAAGCATTATAAAAGTATTTAACATCATTTTTTGCGCACTAGTATGAAATAACCCACTGCTACAGTGACATACATTCAAAAAATACATAGTTGAATTGGACGAGTGAATAGGGTATATGTTCCTAATAATGCGACCTTAAGTTTTACATAAAAAAGTGATAAAAATATTTGTATTCCAACTTTATGAGCAACCGTGTATCTAACATGTTTAATGTCAGTTTCCGAGGTTCCTCTCACTTCCCCCTTAAATTCATTTCAAATCATAGCCGTTTGGTTCAAAGCCACTCTTATCAACTGGTCAAATAAGCAATATCAGTCAATCATATGCCCATAATAAGTAAGGTTTGATTAATCTTAACAGCACACGCTATAATATCACTTTATCTATTATTATGATCCAATAAAATTCCTAGAACAAATCCGCGATGTCTGAATGATTAAGTCTTGGTAAAAGATGGTCTTAAGTTTTTTATCGCCACCAAAAACAAACAACCAGCTTAGAGGCAATGAAGAGGTAGATTTTCCTGTAACAACACTAAGATGTCCGTCTACAATAAAGTTATGTCTGAATAACGATTTGCTCACATACCAGCCTTGTGTTTCTCTTTTGATTTTATTCTTTATGTTCAAAGCATGTTAAACGCTTTTACGAATTTACATCCGTTTTTGCAGTCGTCACAAGTAGATCCAATTCGTTATCCAAACGATGATAATGACTTAAAGTAGTGTCCTTTAGACATACATCCAGACTGTAAAAACTTTCAGTTATCTAAGGTTTCTGATACAGGCTCAACTTATGTGGACCAACAAACCCCTAAAGTAAAAACGTTTCGCATACCGAACGTATGCCTAACTGACACTACAGTATTGATAAATCACTGGTCAACACAATTTTTGTTGCAAAGAGTTTGAGAGCTGTTTTGGGGTAATTTGGGGTCACTGATTTCAAAAATGGCATTAGTTTTTGGATATCAGGTCAATTTATTTTTTTATGGGTATAGCCCTATATTACATAGTATGTATATGCAGTGTACATGTATGACAATGCGTGCAACAAAAGAATACTTGTATGATACCGCATTTCTTTTTGAGGGGTCCAGAAAGGCAATTAAATCACTTAAATCTAAATCAAAGCCAAAAGGTTAAATGAAGAAATACTGACATAGTCATATTAACATAGCAATACCAGAGTAAAACGGCTCAGTTCGGCAATACGATTTGTCTTAGCATGTTCTTGGAACAAATTTCCTTTTCCTGGATTTCCTGGAGTGTTGCCTATCTGGATAGTCTCGTTGGATGCTCCAACAGTAATCTCCTGCCATCATATGTGTGTCCCATCGTCCCTGATACCTCTCTTCCATAACCTTTAAATCCTGGTGAAATCGTTCACCATGCTCGTCGTCGAGATGGCTGTTGAGAAAATGAACCTTGATGCTCATGTTGCAGCCCAAATGATGATAACTTTGTAGCATTTTTTCCACCAAATCCTTGTAATTTTCACAACAGAAACAAAGGCCTTCCATGCTCTTTTCTCCACATCTGTCAAGAGGGTACAAAGTTTTGGTCCTTCATCAATTGTCGAATTTGAGGTCCATCAAATACCCCAGCCTTTACCTTTTCATCACTCAGACCAGGGAATGCTGAGCAAATGTATTGGAAGCAGGTACCGTCTTTGTCCAGAGCCTTGACAAATTGTGCCCAGTTTGATGTGAACAGGTGGAAATATAATTTTATCCCTGTCAACCAGTGGTTCATTTATAACATTCTTTTCTCCAAGTTTCAACTGTCATGCTTGATTTAAATAACAAAATGCAACTTTTAGTTGTACCTTAAGCCTTCTCCTTCCAATTCTAATAAATGTGGAATATTTTATAACATAATACTCACTCAGTGATATTATCGAAGCAATTACATAACATGTTTTATAATGGTGTTCCATATAATTTCACCATTTTTCATAGAAAAAAACCTTGACCTGATAGGGAAAAACTGATAGCATTTTTGAAATCAGTGACCCCAAATTATTTAAAAACAACTCTTAAATCTTTTGCAACAGAAAAAAAGTTTTATTTTGTTGACCAGTGTAATATATTGACCGTTTTCCTAACGGCAAACTCCATATGGGCAAACCCAACATGAAAAACGAATTGAACGTATATACTTCTAGCGATCACATAACGAACAAAAATGTATAAATGTATAAAACAAAACAATGTACGTTAGTTGTACGTATGGCTCTAACGTATGTTACCCGGAAATGTTGAGATACATTAAAACCAGTGTTGACATCATTGCTTTAGATCTAAATTATTTAGATTATACTAATGTCTTTGAGTGTTACATTTTTTCAAAATGCGTTTCAACTACAACATCAACAGTAGTAGGCACCTGTCTATCATTATCAGACATCAAGAATTTAATTTCCGTTCTCCAGTTTTAAACCACGTTCAATTTAATCATATTATACATACGTTATCCAAAATGCATTCAAACTGGATCTATTTCCTGCACACTGAACCTTTCAGGAAAGAAAGCATAACCACTTAACAGCGAAAACAAGTTCAGCGATGATTAAGTAAGTACGAGTACGAGTATCTAGAGAGATTTGTTCGGCAGTGGGGATATTTGTCGTATTTCTCATGAAACATAGACATACCTTTCGCTATATACAGGAGGAGAAACCGTTGTAAATTAAAACAAAACAATAACATTTTGATGTATCAGTTCGGCGGAACTCACAATTCGGATACGTATCCAAATTGTGATACCCGTATCAGAATAAGGATATGGAGGGGTATCCGCATTCTGATACGCCTGTCGTGGCGCAGGAAACAAATCGATACCGCAAGCTGACAAGTACATGTAGAAAATCTTTCTTGCATTTATGATAAATGTATCTGTGGAAATGTCATTTCCATCTGTGCAATTCCAGCGGGACAGCTCCGAAACATGTCCTGATAGCTCCCTGTCACAGAAGGCAAAATAATTTGGCCAATACTTTCTTAGAATTTAGATGACAAATGATGATAATGTTGTTTACTTTTATACATCCGGTATGGTGCACGGCGAAGCTGAATATTCCTTTCAGCTGATATCCTGTTTCAGCTATTTTTAATTCAAATTCGGATACGGGTATCAAAATTTTGATACGGAGTATCCAAATTCGGATACGTATCCAAATTGTGAGTTCCACCGAACTGATTTAGGTACGAGTACATGCTGGCCACGTCATCATGGTCATGGCGATTTTAGTAGATGCGCTCGTGAAAGAAAGGAACGATTATTTTACCAGAACGGGGCTGGTGAAATACCAGAAGGAAAAGTAGTTTGCAACCAAGCAGAAACAATGTGAA
This sequence comes from Ophiothrix spiculata, assembly GCA_000969725.1. NCBI lineage: Eukaryota > Metazoa > Echinodermata > Ophiuroidea > Amphilepidida > Ophiotrichidae > Ophiothrix > Ophiothrix spiculata. Next base: position 20,387 of record JXSR01S052816.1, read on the forward strand.
AATTTAACAAATTTCATTTTCCGTATAGACTAATATAATTTCATTCTATATAAATTTAAGATTATTTTGGTTTCTTGTCACTGTGAAAGGGACATTTTTTGCTTTCCCGCCTAAACTGGTGCGGTAGATGGCTTATATAATAATTTCAAGTTTAAGCGGTTGATTGGTGTTGATTTCAGTATGGAAATAATGGCTAATTAATGTCAAGTTTTCTCTATCATGTTTATCATGTTAAGGTGTAGGCTCATTTTGTTAACAATTTACTTCAACTTATTGATCTTGGCCACTGAAATGTTTCTCTTGATCTTTAACTAATATGTTGCTTCTAGTTTACTCTTTATAGAGAGACAAAAGAAATTATGCAAGTCATGGGATTAGACTGTTATGTAAATAATGTACATAAGAAACAGAAAATAGGTAAACCAATTAATTTAACGTTTTATGACATATCTCCAAACGTATAAAGAATTTGGAAATTTATGATCGGAAAAATATGGGCTTTAATTTGACGTCAAAACATGTACTACTTCCAGTTGAGCCCTGGTAACAATAATGTGATCAGCTCCTTACCTTCAAGCATTCATACAAGTCTTGTCCTCTTTGATTCATAGATTATCCATTTTATTGTTGCCCAGAACTTTATTTTTGAGAATGTGTAGGGCT
>JXSR01S052821.1:477-13061 GCA_000969725.1 Ophiothrix spiculata
TGTGTGGTTACCACACGTAACTAGTCCAGCTAGACGGCACTCGCAAGTGAGGACCATGTAGATGTCCATCTATTGAAGTCAAACTCATGACATATTACTATCTGTCTGATGATCGGTCTACACAATGATTGTAAGTGATGGTATTCCATGAAAGTAATTGCTCGCGCGCAGGCGCGCGAGCTATGTAGTATTTACTTCTGAATCAGCAATAATATTGTCTGTCCACTTTTATATTTCAGACTCTTGTCGATCACACTGACCAAGTCAAGAAAACTACAAAGGAAAAAGTCGGTCGCGTAAAGCTTCTTCAAGACAATGCGTACATCGAAACTGACGATCTCACAATCCGGATCTCTCATCTTGAAAAGGAAGTTAAGATGCTGAAGCTGAAACGCTATCAACTAAAGACTGAAAACGATACACCCCTGGTGCTGAGCATTTAATGGAGACATCGCATCCACAGAATAGTGATGTTCCAATAAAGGTCTGTGAGGATCTAGCTATCTCTGCAAGATAACAGTGAGTTTGGGGAAGATAACATTGTCGAACAGGAACAGGTTGGTATTCATACAGGCTGGTATCCATCGGTTCTAAATCAATGAATAAAAAAAAAACACGCAATAGAATTTATTTATTTTTAAAACACTATGATTCTTTTTAAATTGATCCGGTTGGTTACAGAATGATGTAAAATGTACAAGACGTATAACTGTGAATATCTCTTTAACTTTGTTCTTCTGTCAGTGATATTAATTAAGCACAAAAAAGCAAAGCAAAGCAAAAGACAAAAAAAAAAAAAAATTAACAGCCATTACAACATCATTTCCTCACTAGTAACACCTCTTACAATCTCATTGCGCGAGCCACATTGGTGTTTGGCACCAAATTGTGCCTTGTAGTACTTACTAATAGGCAAATAAGAAATAATACATGTTATATATTACGACCAGCTACGACGAGCTGTTGAAGACTTTAGACTTCTTTTGGAGTTTAGAAGCCGCAAATTTGGCATGGCATGGTTTGTCATGATTTGACACCGCAGAGTGTCTGATGATTGATCTGTCGATGATTGTGAGGGATTCCGTAAAAACTATTATAAGGTCTTTGCTTTGAAATTTGTTTCTAAGCTTGCCTAAAAATAGACTTGAGTACATTGAATTCCAAAAGAAAAGAATATTAGTTTTTGACACCATAGAATGCATATACAAAGAAAAGAAATAATACATTCTATATTTCGCCACTCATGCTATTATCAGCTGTTGAGCACTTTTGACTTCTATTGGAGTTTAGATTGTAGTGGGATTGGCATAGCTTATCGTGATTTGACACCACAAAATGTATATACAAAATATCTACATCTGTTGACGTCAATCTAATGATGAAGTATCTGTCTGATGATCGGTCTACATAATAATTGTAAGTGAGGGTATTCCGTGAAACTATTAGTAACAGTTGCCTTCAAGTTGAAGGGGTCTATGCTTTTATTTGAAATTAATATCTAAGCTCTCTTAGAAATAGGCTTGAGCACTTTGAATTCCAAAGATAGTCAGCTGACAAATAATACATGATTTATTACATCCCAGCTATTTACAGCTGTTCAGCACTTTCGACGTCTTTTGGGGTATAGACTGTGTTGGGAATGGCATTGTTTGTCATGTTTTTGACACCACAGAATGCATATACAAAAATTATGAATGCAAACCATTTACAGTATCCACAATTATCCACAATGCGATAGCCACATAACTAAAATAATTACTTATTAACAAGATACAAATGAACCAAGTCAGTGTGTGCCTGGGAAGCCATAACTCCATAATATTCTCACTTTGACTTATTGTAACTCATCCCTAACAAACTCACTATTTTGAAAACCGTTGCAATCAGCTGTGTGCCAGCTGACTGCGGCACATACCGATACACACGTTCTAGATTAATAACAAGTAAGACCCTAGATGAATATTCAATGTGGAATAAATATTAAGAATAAATACCAATATATAACATTAAAGAAAAACATGTATGTTCGCTATTGTTCACAATTGACATAAGCACATACCCTGCTGAGCTAAAGTGTGCCACTTGTCAAACTCAAATTGATTTAAGGGCACTTAAAGACAATTTGTTTTTTCTACGAATATCTCGTTTCACTTAAGAGCGCTCGATTTAGTATTGCGCAATATACTGCTACAGGCTCAAAACATGTTTTTCACTATTCCATTCTTGTGGTTTCCGATTGGTCGATAATGCATGCTATACCCCCGTCCCGCCCTCTTTTTGCTGCAATCTGATTGGTTAGTTGTCTCGTGGTGTGATGGGGGTGTGTAAATACTATTTTCAGTATCGAATCAGAGCCTGTTGATGGGGAATACCTTTATTCTAGTAGTCCAATACTGCAGACTCAGTTTTTCTTCTTCCCATTGCACTGCCCATGTGTTGTGCAGTCTTTGCAGGCTACGCATTGCTTTCGTTGAGCGTGAAAGTATAGGAAACGAACAACAAATTAAATGTTATGTGTAACTGTCTATGCACTAGTGTGTCACAATTACTAGAACTATTACTGTGAATGGCAAAGGCCCGGGGCATCTCCCGGGGGCATCTTGTATCCATTGGCTGTTCCCCAGTGGCATATGCCCTTGTTCCGTGGTCAGCTGTGGTCCATTGTGCCTGTCACATGCCAAACACAAGGAGCATCTGTCGTACACAAGGTCACTGATACGGCAACTAAGCAAAACAAAGGTTTTATTTTGTGTGTGTGGGAGTGACAATTGGGGACAATGGAACGCGGAACTAGGGTATATGCCACTGGGTAGCAGCCAATGGATACTGTGCCTTGTTTTGTAGATAGTTCTGCTTATCGCTAAGGGGACATTGTGCTGTAATTACAAATGGATTGGCAAATGTCACAAACGTCAGAAGCAACAAGTCCGGGAACAAGTCGCACCTGCACTGACATGACGCACTGTATTTTGAAAAGTTCCACCGTTCCAAAAATAAAGAGTAGCCTATTCGTTAGACTACGTTCCGCTAAATCAATTGCAAGCGTACCCGATTTCCCCAGGGTCGAATATTGGCGTATTGAGTCAAATAGGTGAGGATTGACACTACGTGTGCCAGGAGCTCGTGCGACCTTGAATAAGGTCATATATCCAGGCATGAATTGTACATGAGAATATCATGCCGAAACCGAGGGAATCCCTATCCCGGGAGGGAATCCCCTCTCCATTCTCTCCATCTGTCTGTATGGAGATGGAATGGGTGTCTATCTCCTGGGCATAGACATCAAGAAGCACGCGCCAGACACAGTCAGGGAGGGATGGGGGCGGGCAAAGAAAGAAAAAAGAATGAAGAAAAATGAATACAAAAGACATGTCAATAACTGGGATGGTGTGACGATGACATGGGATGGGGGGTGATTCATAAGTTTGCTGATGCAGTGATGACTTATGAAATCGGATGGAAACTGGGATATCCTGGTGATTTCTGCGGCCTTGTTAGGTCATTAACATTGCGATTGCGCAAGAAACAAAAACGCGCGATAGTATCCCCCGGGATTCCACCGATACTATACCCGGATACTATATAGGGCCTCCCCTAGATGATACTGAACTCTAACATTTGTCTAAGTATCACTTTTTAACACGATGATCCCAAAATTAAATCGCCTCAAATGTTTTGTACCAGGGCTTTTGAAAAGGGTTGGTAGCTAACTATCAAATATTTAGCTAATTCGAGTCACACACCATTGTTATTAGGTGAAAATGATAATGGCTTGAGCGTGGGGTGTGACTGGAATCATCTGTATTTCTGAAGGGTTATTACCAACACTGTTCAAAAGCGCTAGTACAAAACATTTTGGGCGATGATACACGAGTTGCTATAGTCTAAATTTCATCAAAGTAATGAATGAATTATGTCGATTTTTAAAACTATAGAAATCTTTCGAAGTATATTATACAAGTTGCACAAAATTATTCTGAACTTGAAGCCAGTAAACATGTTTACTGCAGTGTACCGGGCAGTGTATTGAATATCGTTCTAGTTTCATTAACTTTCAACTTGGTCATACCCTAGATGTAAACTATAGTTACCTGGAAGCCTCGGCTACATGAGGCCCAAATAAATGCTTCCAGGAAGTGTAGTCTTTAACTTTTAACATTGAATATGTTGAAAACGATATAGTTGAGCTATAATCCAATTTACAAATACACTTTGAAATTAGAGTTTGAAATCGGAGGAGGTGGAGGAGGAAAAGAGGAAGAGTAAGAAGAAGAAGAGAAGAAGAAGAAAAAGAAGAAGAAGAGAAGAAGAAGATGATGATGATGATGATGATGATGATGATGATGATGATGATGAAGAAGAAGATGATGAAGAAGAAAAGAAGAAGAAGAAGAAGAAGAAGAAGGAGGGGGAGGAGGAGGAGGAGAAGAAAAGAAAGAAGGGAAAAATAAATGTGTGAGGAAGCATGCTCTATGTATCATATTTTTTGAAGAAGATATAGAAGAAGGAGGAGTATAGGAGAAAGAGGAGGAGGAGAAGAAGAAGGAGATGAAGAGAAAACATAAATGTGCAAGGAAGTGTGCTCTATGTATCATATATTTTGAAGACAGAAATAGAAGATTTCTGTCATCAATGGGTCATGATCCTTCTGACATTTACCGCGTCATTACAATGTATTATATTTTTGCGTTAGAGCAAGTCGGCCTAGTGCCTCCCAGCTGACAAACAGCTGATAACGGGGTTATTGAACGCTGAAGCTTTACAGTGGATCGGATGATTCGCTTGTCAATATGTTTTATAATCATATTGCTCATCTTTCTTTGTTTGTTCGCTCTTTTATAAAGTTTGAAAAGTGAAATCACAATACTTTTATTGACACTAAATGTTCGTTTTGATTACTAGTAAATGTTATTGTAGATTTGCTATGAATATTTAATGTAGATACTGCCTTAAATCATCAGTGAGTTGAAAAATTATTCAATTCGATCTATCTATCTAAATAGGCCTATGCTGTACACCCATTTGTTCAACGTAACTTCCATCAACTGCATAAATGGTAAGTTTACAGTTATAATACATAAAGTATTGTTTGACGTTACTGCAATGTATTTGCATTCAAAGTTGTATAAAGTTACAAAGTGTATTTTGTATATAAACTGCAAAACTTAGATAAAAATATATTTTTTCATTAAATACAAACTGTATGGCTATTGTGTGCATCAACTTTAAATATGGAGACATGGAAAATGTCTTCTATATAATTTCCTTATAGGCTTAATATAATGTGTTTTCATATGCGCATCACATTTCTAAAGCAAAAAAGGGACACCCATACAACTAATCACTCAATTTATTTAACGTTACTATAGATATTTCGTGGTTAAGCGATGTATGTCAGCTTTGTTTTGATGTTCATTACCCTGCCTATACAATACGGCAAGTAGTAGATTCCGACGTTCCTGGATGTTGGCAAGACTAAGATACTTGACAGCTGAGAGGATGAAATTGAACCTGCTTCTAAAAATACTTTGGAATCAATGTTTCTGGATGAGCACATGCAAATAACTGCACATATACCTGTTAAAGGAGCTTTGGATAATTTCTTTAGAATCAATCATCACTGTTTCTGATGGAGAACATGCAAATAGCTGCACATATGCATAAAGGAGCCTTGGATAATTTCTATCATAATTGCCAGTATTTTTGCCTTACTTTGAAATCCATGATGTTACTGATTGGAAAAGTTGATATTAGACTTGACAGTATTTAAAACAACATTTACATTTGAAGTGAATAAAGTTTTTTGTCACTGCGGCGTGTATGAATAAATAAAAAATGAGTGCACAACATAAGAAACCATTCCATTCCATATGTTAAGGGTTTTTAAATTATATTAATTGGTTGACATCAAAACCGCCTCTTACATGTCTGATATTGTGGTTATTCGAACATAAGTTAGCTATGAAATTTTGCTGGTTTATCACGACACACATCGACTGGCTTGTGTTGAGCTTCATTACATGAAATATGAACATAGCTTAATTCTGTTTCATTAATACACCAATTCACCTTAAATTCAATGAATTTTCTACATGATTGTTTTTACTCTTTTTCAACTCATTTGTAATCAGTATGATCAGTTGTCAAAGTTAAAGGAGCTTGGTCCGATTCTTCAAATTTTAATTTTTAATGTCATATGAAAGATGTCCACTCAAGCGGTCTAAATTTCAAATTTCAGCTTATATTAATCGGTCAAACCGTTTTGATTTTATGGGCAAATTTGTATTTCAGAGCCGCCTATGCGTTACTATGTAAAATTAATTATGGTTCCATAATTAGACACGTTTTCATTTATATCTCCAAAACCAAACATAACTCGGCCGTGAAATTTCACATGGCTTGTGAGAAAAATATGAGCAACATTTTGGTGCCAAAATCTCAAAATGTTTGAAAAAATGTTGAGGCAATCGGACCAGGCTCCTTTAATATCAGCTACAGTAATCAAATACTATTCTAGCCAAACTTAAAATATGTCGAAAATAGGCTTAATGCATTTGCAAACAAGCAAGCCGAAAATATGCAAATGAGTCTCAAACATTTTTGTCAAAGTTATAGACAAGACTTCGAAAAGTTATAAATAGCATGGGTTACGTATGAAGAGATTTTATGCTATCAGGGCTCTATTTCATAAAGATTTAAGAATATTCTTAAATTGGTCTGCAGAACAATAATCATTTATAAATCCACAAATATTTAAGACTTTGAGAACAATGAGTTCCATTTCATAAAACAACTTTAGATCTATTTGATACCAAAATGTTCTAATTCCATAATAAAAACTATTTTAATATATATAAACCATGATTAAGAGCATATGCAGCGGAAGCTGGGGGTGGGGGGCATGTCCCCCCTAAATTTTTCGAGGGGAGGGGCGGACCCCCTCAAAAAATCAAGAAATTTTAAATTATCCCGTTGTTTTGATACTATGAATATGAAAAAAAAATCCGCCTCCAATAAGAGGGTATGAACAATCTGAAAAATAAAAGGATCAGCTGATTTACAGGTGTGAAACTGGGTATGATGCAAGAAGCTGGATACATTGCATTATCTGTCATGTCATTACAACATATAAAAAGAACATTTCTTCCGGTTTGCATGGTTTGTGATCAATTATTGAACCTTCCAATTATACATTATTCAAAAAGCAAGTTTTCTACTAATATTTTCTGTAACAACAAGTATTGTTTTTAGATTTATTATTTTTTTTCCACATGTACACATTCTGAAGCATTGTCAGCTGATTGGGATTTATAATTATATCTTATATGTTGCATTCACTCCTATAAAATGAACTCCATTTTAATGTACATAAAACAAATATCAGTACTGTGTCATAATTTGACGATTGCTCTATTGTAAAATGCCATATTGAATGCTGGTATCAATGTTCCTTCTCGGGGATAATTATATTATTTTTCAAGATAATTTGGATAAAAGGAGAGATGTTTTAACCTAATAGACCACTTTCGTATGTCCCATAATGCATCTTGAAAGTACCACAAATACGGGATCTTGTGACGTATCTTGCGCAGTCTACCATATTTGAAGTTCTGCGCGTTGAGCACAACTAGACTGCGCAAGATACGTCACAAGGTCCCATATTTGTGGTACTTTCAAGATGCATTATGGGACATACGAAAGTCGTCTATTCCTCTGATCATTGCTGATTGTTAATATTTTTGAAAAATAAAAGAGAGATATGTTGGATTCAAAATCACTTGTATTAAGGTAAGGCCGAAAAATTTGTTTGATTGTCCTCCACCGCCCGCCCCTATTTTTCGAAACTGGAAAAAAGTTTTTACTGTACAAAAGTATACCGCGCCCAATTTTCAGATTTCCAAAAAAGTTTTTTTTTTCTTTGAGAATTTCGATTTTTTAAAAATTTTTTTTTTTACAGTTGTTGTTTTCATTTTGTTTGCATTTTAATACTGTTTTAAAACTTGTATAAAGGTATTTTTCGGTACAGTATACTTATTTGTATCTTTATAAAGGCCATGATTTGGTGTAGCTTTGACTCACATTTGAAAAAAAAATCTAAAAAAAAAAAAATCAGCCCGCCTGCACTTGTGGAGTTGTGGAGGATAACCAAACAATTTATTTTTTGCCTAACATATCGGTCAATTTGGAACGGTCTGGTAACTCGTGTTTCTCATACCATATTCAAGAGATTCCCCGAGACTGCGGTTGCACATATCATTGGTTAAGAATTATATTAATTGAAAATAGATTTGAAATTAGTGTTTCGAAGAAAATCTATTTTATGACCCAAATCATATGTTGCAATCTCATTCGATTCCGAATCATCAGATATCAGCTGATTTTTTTTAAATATAATGTTGCAAGTATCACTAAGTATGTCGCAATCCCATATGTGTGCATCTGTTTAAGGTTTTAATTGTTTAACCTCAGTATTATGAAAAATGTTAGGGTGCTAACAGATTTTTTTCGTTAAGGCGGTTTTTTTTTTCGATAATCAAATTTCCGTTTTTGAAATAAACTTGAAGAATTAAAAATATTCAGAGAACAAGAAGTGAATTCGTCCATATTTTAAACAAGGTACTTTAAATTTAAAATCACACATTGAGTATTTACGAATAACAACTTTGCGGGGATACTTTTCATGAGTTCAAGTTCCCTCATATCAGTCAGTTTGGGGTGTTTTAATAGCTTTCAATTATTTTATTATGCCAGTTTTGGGCACACATGTATGGTACTATTATATATCCAATGCCCTCGATTTGACTTTAGGGGTGTCAGTGCAATTTTCCACAATTTGTCCGAAGAAACCACATTATGTCGCAATCTTAACTTGGGATGACGAAGTAAATGGTACTATCCCGGGGAGGGGGGGGGGGTACTCACATATATAAGGTATACGGGGATGTGCCGCTGGAATGGGTCGCTTTTTCACAAAAAATCCCTAAACATGGGTCCCATTTTTTAGCACCAACATCCCTAAACATGGGTCACATCTTTTAGAAAATACGCTAAAATGGTCCAAAAAAGTGCATCGCGAGCCCAGAAAATTTTGATATGCGAGCCCAGAAAATTTTGAAAAATCAGCCCATTTTTGGAGCAAACTTCCCTAAACATTTACATGTACTTTTATTCAAAAATTACCCTTAATATGGGTATGGGTTCAACGGTCCCAGCCGCACACCCCCGTCCAGACCAAAGTTGAGTACCCCCACCCCCCGGGATGGTATCTGCTCAAATCATGCTTGAAAAATACTTATTTCCACTTAACTAGACGACAATATTTATCTTAAACAATGCTAATGAGTTAACAATCGACCGTAAGCAAATCGTCAGTGCAAAAACATTTTCTATCCATTGATTTATCCACCATGTGGAACCCACGTGGAAATTTCCGTTCAAACTATTCTGTTATAGCTATGGTTATAGCATGTATGAGGTTTCACAATTTGCGACCAAAATCTACCGATGGTATTTTAGTATTGACCATGTAAACTTTCTAAACTGAAATCAGCGATAATGAAAATACGATTAAAAAGTTACTTAAGGCTACAGTCCCTAAATGGGTGCCATTTTTGCCAACGGCATCTTTACTGCAACTTTTTACCTGCTTACACATATTAGAATAATACATTTTTTGGCGTACATATGTAATAGAGTCTTATGTTTATACATGCGACTCTAGTAGTGATTTCACGTCCATTATCAAGGTCAAAATCACGTCAATAAACTACTTCGAAAAATTTACACCTTTTTCGCCGAAACCTTAAAATTTTATGACGTTCGAACGATTCGCCTGTTCTCAAATTTTGACAGATTGTAGGCTTGATACTTTTTATTGATTTACAAATAATATTTTATAAATGTGTTGTGTTGATTTTGAATGATAATGAAACAAACCCGCGTTATTTTGCCCGAAAAACCGGGCGTGAATTTTGACTCTGAGTTCACCCTGTTTGAAGTGTGAATAGCCTGATTTTAGTATCTACATTATCTACATTTTGTCTGATATACGCATTCGCATAATTTACTTACAAATTGAGCATTCCAATGAGGCAAAAATTGCAATTTTTATGTAAACAAAAGAAAAATACGGCATTCTAATGTGTATGTTTTAGATTTTAGTTCACCATCTCAACGCTGCCTTGATAGCTCAGCGGTAGATCTTTCGCTTCGTAATGCATGACTAACCCCCGTCATAATCCATGGTTCGAGTCCCCGCAAAGGCAGTGGAAACTATTTATCTTTTCATGATTGAAAAATAGTTAGGATTCACATTTTCGTGAGCATGTGGATTCCTCGTACCCTTAATTCCTACTAAATACTACTGAATGACCTGAAAAATAAATCTACGAATTTAGAAATTGTTTTCATACGCATATATATATTGAGCCGAAGTAACTATGTTTTTTGTAACCAAAATCCTTCTATATAAAACAACAACAAAAAAATAATTGACGTTCTATTATAAACTAAAATGAATGACAATCTAAAAATATCTATATTTTTTCTCCTCAGTGATATATTTTAGGTTAGTATACAAAATCACCATATTGGATTTGCTCTTAAGCAGAAACGTTACTTTTTTATCTTCATTCTAAGGACCTCACATTCGGGTATTTTCATTATCTTGCTACTTTTTTCATCAAATATAAGAAAAACAGATTATAACAATCAATAGAATTAGAAAAACGTTATTTGATTTGATTAGATCTGCATCAGTTGAATTTTAAACAAGTGTTGAAAAGATTAACTTGAATTTATTTGGCCAGGAATAATGAAGAAGCCTCACAATCCCGAAAACTCCGAATGAGACTGAGTGTCCCCCGTAACCAGGAGTCCGGTGTGAAAGTAATCGTAGTCCCCCTGAAATGGTAGTCCGCATTCCATAGACCATAACGGAATAAAGCGTGAAGCTAATGTTGAGTGAGAGTTGTTAACCTATACTTTACTGTACAACCCGGAAAATAAGAACGGGGACTACATTCCTGCTACACCGGGTCTAATTGAACTACAGGGAATAAGTCGCAATCAATGATTTATCGATTGCACATGTACAAGTATGTTCTACACAATTGAATAGTAGCTAGGACACTCAGTCACACGGACGCTGTATTTCATTATACCTGGATGCTAAAAGCCTCTCTCCGAAGAGTCATCTAAAGCTTTATATTGCTGTTTCAAATAATAATAATTGTACATATAAACAACAGCCTGCACACATGGGAATATAGGCCAAGAGCTATGTATTGTTTAAAACAATATAATGAAATTCACATTACAGATCAATTTAAAACTGGGATAGAACGCATCATCATCGAAGCACATTAGCAACAAACAGATTTATCTATCACGTATTTTTTCATATATTTTTAAAGGGTATAGAAGATGTGTCCGAACTAAAAAAACAATTGTAGTAGGTCATTCCCTTGAGATAGGCTTTAGATACATACATCCTTACATAAGAAAACAATTTCTTGAAACATGCTGAAAAATCAATAGCTCTAAAGACATATAGATTTGCATTCATTTTAGCACGTAAAACATGTAGTACCTTATAAAATATCCGTTTGTTTCCACGTAGGAGTTTTCATATAGATGGTTTGTGAAGTGCTATAAGGATTACGTTTATAAGTTAAATAGTTACACAGAAAATATGCGTATGAAATCAAATTTAAAGGAGCCCTGTTAAATTGGGTCAGCATTTTGTCCAACTTTCTGAGATTTTGGTACCCAAATATTCCTTATATTTTTCTCATTACCCATGTGAAATTTTACAGCTGAAACATGTTGCGTTTCGGAGATATAAGTGGAAATGTGTTAAATTATTTAATATTATGGTAACCATAATATTAATTACACAGTAAAGTATAGGGAAATGGAAAATACAAAATTGCACGTAAAATTAAAACGGTTGTTCCGATTTAACTGAAATTTGAAATTGAAGTATTTTAAGTGGTGATCTTTCATATGAAAGTGTAAACTTACTTTTGGAAAATCGGACAATGTACCTATAAAGTATCTTAGAGTGACTTTATCATCATTGTCAGTAGTATTTAGTAGTACTTTTAGTATAGAGAATGTTACAATTGCAAATTGTTGTCTCCATTTAGTGGTTCACCTCCTTTGTAATAAACTGTAAGATGTGAATAAATTTTAGACATATTGAAGATACTTAGATAATTCAGTTATTTTTGTTGTATTTTCATTACCACAGATTTCAATAAGTTTAGATGATCAATAGTCAAAAATCTAAACTAGATTTTATTCATGCATTTATATTTTAAAAGAAGATACTTAGATAATTCAGTACCTTTTTTGTTGTATTTTCATTACCACAGATTTCAATAAGTTTAGATGACCAATAGTGAGTAATCAAAATTGAGAATTTGAATGTTACCTATTACTAAAGACTCTTTGATTCAACTAACATAATACAGTAGTTTGATAGAAACGTAAATTTGTACGTATGTAAAAGATGAAAATGCATAAGTACATATTTGTTACTAAAATATAATTTTGATTTTTTTTTTTGGACTTGTTCCTAA
>JXSR01S052824.1:71274-85757 GCA_000969725.1 Ophiothrix spiculata
TACACAAAATTGGTTTAAAATTTTAGACCAGGTTTAAAGTTAGACTAGGGCTAAGTCAAAATTTCTACAGCCATAAAAATAGCTTTTGTAGTATTTTTGAACTGCAACAACTTTTGGAATTATTTCTAGACAAACATACCTTTTCATAACAAAAAAAATCAATCATATATATCATACCCAGAGTTTCCCTGTTGAAATTTCTACAAACCTAATGAATCTATTCAACGATACCTTTTCATATGCTTGAGAGTCAGAAAATGATAAACTATTATACCTAAGCATCATTCAGGGTTCTATTGCCAACTCTTAGTGCCAGGTGTAATTTTGAATTTTAATAATAATACTAATTTTTACTGATTTTGCAACTTTTGAGGTTTGAGTGCCAGGTATTTTGACTCAAATCAACTTGATGCCAGATGGAAAGTGCCATGTGCGCCCACCCGCTGCTGCACGACATAGCTTGAATCTTGATTGTGTTGGTTGTTTTAAGTCATATCCTCCGTAATTATGATAGAAACACCTGTGTTTCATGTTTCTCTTCTTTTTTAGACTGAGGAATCCCAAGCATGTCTGTCTGAAAAGACTTGGAGAGGAGCGAGGGTCATAACTCTGGACAACGGAATCCAGAGATTGTTTCTTGAAGATGGAGATGAAGTCATATTGTCAGGTATAGCCAAATTAGTGTCAAAAGACACATCTAACTATATATCATCATGTGAGTGCAAGAAAGTCGTATCTGCAATAGCTGCCTTTTCTATAAATGTGCATTGCACCGTACATCAATGCCCAGCCTGGGGTCAGTGGCTCTTGAAATGGTTCTTCAGGACATTTCAAGAGCCACTGCCATATGTCAGGAAAATTTTGAGAAATTTTTCGCACTCTAGTGATAAAGCGTTTAATGAATATAACACATGGCAGCCATTGCAGATACAACTTTCTTGCACTCATATGGCGATACTTCAAAAAATGTTACTTGTTTTAAGAAACTGTTAAAAACTCACCTCATGACAGAGTCATTTTCAAATGTTTAATTCGTTTTTAATTGTTTTTTGTGCCATGAGCGCTCTTTGATGAGTGGATATGTGCCTTGTCGCTATTATTATTATTATTATTATTATATAACCATCCACTATAAACTTCAAGTGAAGTCCTTGGTCAAATTTGTGTTATTGCAGATTCAAAAGTAACACTTCAGCTTTAAAATGACACATGTTTCAAATTCATACGATACTGAGAAGTTGACACAGCAACATAATTTGGAAGTTCATATGGTTGCCATGGCAACCGAAATGTAAATATTTTATTTTGCCCATAATAAAATTAATCATTTCTGGAGTCAAAAGTATATCTTTCCAGTATTCCACATCAAACAAACTTTGAACAAACTTTTTGAGCATTTTGACACGTCAAAAAGGCTGAAAATTGAAACCGATAAAAATTGTGCAAAATTGACAAAATGGCTGCCGCTTCAGAATTTTTAAGCATGAAACTTAATACGCTGGTCCCCGGCCTCTTATGTCTTCAACAATTCCACACTGACATAAGACGCAGGTATCCGCTAATGAATCTAAGCACTTGATTGGCCCGTGCCCTGAAGGCATTTGTTTTCCGCGTCAAACACACAACATGCATAATGCATTGGTGATTGCGTGAATGCTTGTAACGCGTTGTTAAACGCGGGGCGCCATGCAGATGTCGCGCATGTAAACATCGCCATTTTGCTTTCCAATCACGAACGTTTGCCGTGTAGTTTGATAAGGCGAGTGAGCTGTCAAGTTGTGTAATTCTACTGGTCAAAATTTTGACTAATTTTGATCAGCCAATACCTGCGGTGATGGGCAGTCTGAACCATATAGTGAAGCGCCCACATCGAGGGTACCAGCGTAGAAACTTAATTATTTTGTCCTGAAAATTTAGTTAAAGTATAAATTCAACTTTTAATTACCAAAACCTCAATAATTGAGCATTTTTGTGTACTTTTTACTTACCCGCCAAATTTAAACCATTGTTTCACACATTGTGTATGTAATTCCCATTTTCACATATTTTGCCTTAATTTTATGCTTTTTTAATAAAATGGCAGGAAATCAAACAATATCAAATTTGATTGCAAAATAAAGGAAGTTTTGTCTACTTTGCATTTAAAGGTGTAGGTTCCGATCATATTCTCACCCCCCTGGGCTCAACCGGAAGTAGTGTATTTTTTGATACCATATCAAAGCCCATATTTTTCTGATTCTAAATCCAAAATTTCACCTCCAAATTCTTTATACTTTTGGAGATATAGCATAAAATGTTAAATTATTGTTATACCTATTTTCTATTTCTTTTTCTTTTGCCTCTCAAGAGAAAACAAGAAGCAAACAGAGGTTAAAATTCACAATATGCATTTAAGAGGTCGTGGTCAATCAGTTAAAACTAAATTACACGCATGCTAAGATAGGAACCTACACCTTTAAATACATTCCAAACAAACCAAACACTCATATGCCTTTCAACATGTTGCTGGAAAATAGCCCCCTTGTTTTGGGTCAAAATGACCCATGGAGAGCAAGGAGAGTGCTTTCTTTCACTAAGGGTCCCAACAGTTTGCAGAAAATTGTAATATATCTTCTCAAAATGACTTTAGTCACCTTTAAAGTCTAAAGTACAGGTAAACAAATTATATGGTCTAATAGGAAGTGGAATATCATGTTTGTGAACTATGTGACATATGTGACTTCCTATATTGTCTGCAAAATGTGCTTTAATTTGCAGTTGTGGTAAAGTGACATTGCAGTTATTCCAGGAAATCTATGTTTGTATTACCTCAAGTCATAGCACTCATAAACCGTAATGTTATAATAACACTCTGATATTTTATCATGGGACTTTTGTGTTTAACCCATTGCACATTATTAAATTATTGTTCATTCATGGTATATACTTTCCAATGACAAAATTATTTCATTTTCAAATGAAAGATTTTATAAAAATTGAAATAGATACCTTTAAAAGATTTTATGTTCTCAAAACAATTCAGCTTTCAGTTCACACTTGAAAAATTGTATAATTTTTTGAATTTTCAACATGTAGCACTATGTTTTCCTAAAAGAGATTTTGTGACTCAATGCCTGCTTATCTCTGAGTCCAATGAGAAGTTAGCACTCAACCATAACCCAGGCATTGAACAAAAACCAATGTAAGGATCAACTCTGTCAAGAGGGACATAAGTTGGATATGACAACATACTTTGATTCACTAGCCAAACCACACATTTTGGTCTATATGATTCAAGTTCAATATGAGTGGTGCTCTGGCAAAATGAGCTGAAATTAGCAATTTTCAAAATTGAGTTTATGAAATATTTAAATTCTCTATAATCTCAGCTTTTGAATGATATATAATATGTCATACTTTCTTTATTCAATAAGACAATAGAGATTGAAATTCAAGGCAGTCCACTCAAAATCTGGCGGTAAAAAATTGTCGCAAATTGATTTTAAAGTTACTGGTTACTATAGTGTATGATGATAGCGAAACGTGATCAATTACCCATGAATAATTGCACTTCCCGGCTTAATTGACCTTCAAAACGTGAGGTATAGATTGACATTTATGAATTAATGCATTTTATGTCAAGAAAAAAAATTTGATCTTTTCATCAAAATCTTCAATCGCAACTTTCCGCTCGCTTATTTTGCCAGAGCACCACTCATATATTCTCTGTTTTGGAGACTATTTTTTTAGCAACTGCAAATGTAATTGCAACTAAAACCCAGTTATAGATTAATTTATCACTGTACACTCAACTGTAATTGTAAATTCAACTTAGAATAATTCACTTACTAGGCCAAAGTCAAATGTATAAAATGTTTTCCTCATCATGCGTTGATCCACATAATTTCACTTTTAAATAATAAATACAAAAGCTTTTATAAGTACATTCAGTCATTGCGCATTGCTTTTTCCCTTTAACTGAATTTAAGGAAGTTATATTGGGGTAATCCAGATATTATTGGCACATCCAGAAGAAATTGGCATTCCCAAAACCCAAATTAGTTGTATCTGTTATGAATTGTGAAATTCCAAAATCAGCTGTTTCCTATTATGATGGAATAGAATGCATGGGATTTCCCTAATGTTTAGTCAAAATTAAGTGCAATTCCTAATGTTTTCATCATTTTGACTTAATATTGCATTGAAGCCATATGTTATTTGATTTGTATAATTTAAAAAGACAAAAGGCTTTGAAGGAGACACTTTTATTAATAGCATTTTCTGCATATATATTTAAGCCTTATGTTGAGATGCACCATTAATTTCTGGATTAGCCCATCATACTTGCGGGTGATATTATACACAATTTTTATTCTACACCAATACACCACTATACATGTAAAACCAAATTTATTTACTATTATTACTTTTGCTATTACTATTATTACTTTTGCTATTACCAAAATTTAAATGTCTCTGTTAGAATATCATACAGTACAATCTCTCTATAATGAAATCTGATATATGAATTTTCACATACAAGTCAAGCTTATTGTGCAAATTCATCAAATTAAAATTTGATAAAATTAATGAAATTGTAGACCCTTAATTTGGTATATGATATACAAGGGGCTGTCAAAAAGTTTTAAAGATCACTAAGAAGAAATATAGCCAGGAACTTGATTTTATTATGTGACCCTCAAGTCATCTTTAAATAGCCAATGTGCAAAGTAACACATTTCACCTACGTAGAACTGACTGTCCACAGACCGACTTTGTCGAGATCCTCTTTTAGCCAAAATAATTCACATTGTATTTTGCTAAATCAACATTTTCAGGTCGGCCATGCTTTTTACGTCATTATGACGTCATTTTTTTTGACTGATTTCTATAATTTTGGTATCAAACGAAACAGAAGATCCTAACCTTTTCTATGGTATCAGACATTCAAACTTTGGGCATGTGATCATAGAATTACTAGCCTGTAACCCTTCGAATGCAGGGATTTAATCATACCACATGTCTTTGATTTCTCCATGTAGTTATCTTGTTAGCAGAGGCAGGTTATTGACATCTATCGACACCTGTTTATAGAAAGTATAAATGCCATTGGTATCATTTTTTGAATATTATGTACACATTAACAAGTGACCATCCTGACAAAACGTCATTGATCCCGGGGGGGGGGGGTCTTCAAAAAATTTATTACGGGTATGTGCTTGCCGGACTTTGAAAAACTGACCACCTCTATACCTATTTTTGGCTCCAAAACCCACCCATTAATATACCAATTTTGATGGAAAAGCACCCAATTTTACTCAAATTAGGTGCTTTTTTGGCAAATTTTCCCAAAAAGCACCCAATTTATGAAAAAGTGGTGCTTTCATCCGAGATGAAAACCACCCGATCGCTATACCAAATCTGTGAAAAACTCACCTCAAAAGGCAGGCACATATACGTATACCTCGTCAATGTAAGTAACCCCCCCCCCCCTGGGTCATTGATATAGCTCCTTTCCTTCTGGGTGATCTTGAAAACTTTTTGGATACCCCCTCGTATAGCACTTTTTTCTAACAAAGCATTTTATCTTAGATACATTGAACATCCAACAGTGACAACTCGTTAACATGTAACCTGATAACATGAATTGTCAATTCCCAAGAATATCTTTTACATTTTATATTTGTTGGATAGCACATAGTTCTGATAACACAAAACAAAATGTTAATTCCTGCAAGCTATGTATTAACGAGTTTCCATTTAAGTGACTTGAGACACTGAAACATTTCACCTTGTTTAGGCTTTCGCCAAGGAAACCCAACTTGGTACTTGGTACCAAGTAAGCTGAAAGAAGCTTATCTTTAACAGGGCTCCAAGATGTTTTTTAAATTCAGTTTTGAATGCAAGAGGAAGTCCGGAGCACCCGGAGAAAAACCTGCGGAAGCGAGCATGGACTGAAAACCAAATGCACATAAAGCACCGGGCGCGGGACTCAAACCCGGGACCTCATTGGTGCAAGGCGAGGTAACTACCGCTGCGCCAATCCGCTTAGTTTATGTATTTTTGACATTTCAGGTTACTGCCAGGGTGATGGCTACTGTGTTGGATTTGGCGAATGCCGTGGCACAATCTTGCCAGCTAAGAAAAGGTGACGGTACGTGAACGCGATGGTCAAATTTGTTGTCTAAGACAAGGTGACATACAAAATGAAGAGAAAGAATTCTGATCATTGACTATATGGACATGCTTGTGTTCAGTAGATGTACTGAACAAATCTTGCCGACTGACACAAAGGCCTGTATAAAAATCCCTCTTTTACCATACCTTAGGTGCTCAGTCAAAATACCATTGCCGGAGCACGACCTGATCATTGAGTAAAGACATGGTGGTAATTCATGTCGGTGACATTTGCACATTGGAGAGAAACTATCCTGATAGTTGAATATATACAGTAAATGCACTGGTAAAGACATGGTGAAATTTGGAAAAGATGACCAAAGACTTGATCTTTGAAACAAGCAAAATAATCGTATTATATTGCTTTCATGTTTAATCTGCTAAATGTATCGGAAAAATGTCTTTATAGTGCATTTGTCAGCAGGAGATGTAGATCTGTTGCAGAGGCTGATTTTCAAGTTTGTCATTTACATGTAATCACGATTCATGCCATTCAACCAGATGTGTAGGAAATTGTTCAACAAAAGATTTCAATGCATTTTGTAGAAGAACCAGAACAAAAATCATGAGTAAACAATCAAACCATGCCAGTCTCTGTCTCTGCAATGTCTTCAAGTTCTGTCTCCTTTCAAACGCACTATAAATTAAGGTGGTGTTTACAATAAAGCAATTTTTGAATATTGGGTGGATTATTACATGAAGAATTGACTGCAGTTGTTTACTTTTTGATCACTGAGCTGTTGGCAATGATTTATATATTTGTTAATTAGAATTGATAAATCATCAACCATTACAGCGCTAGCAAATCCTTGAACTTAGATATAAAGTTGTTCACTGAGTTCTACTTACGGGACTGTTGGTCAATTGACACACAATGAAAACAAACAGAATTTTACATAAGATATGCATCAGGTGTGACCATCATTATTTTACTATATGCTAGTATTATAAAAATCTGAAAATTTGATACCAATTACCTTCTTAATAAATGTTGTTTGTACAGGGGATATCTACTGAGGTCTAAAGATAGACTTTCAAAATCATTGGCAAAACATTCCTTGCTAATACTGAGAAATGTTATCTTGATCTGAGTTCAATAATAAGGCCAAAAAAAGAAACAAGTTTGTTTCTGGTAACCCGCGCGTGTTTCTGTTAAGTTACTTATTTCCCGCATTATTTTTTTTTTGTATTTCGTATCAAAAAAAAAAAATCTTATTGTTGATAAATAAAACAATTCTGTGAAATAGCTTACTGGAGACTTGCGTAAAAACAAACAAAGATGCAACAAAACAAGTTGCATGTTGTATTATTGAACATGAAAGAGAATCCAAGGGCGGCTAAAGTTATAAACAAAACTTTTATAGTTAATAATGATATTGATAAATAATAAGAGAAACCAAGAGCATTGTTTTAATGTGTTTTTCTTTCTGTATTTTTGGTTTAAAAAAAAGAAAATCCGCATATCGCATTGCATTTTCGAAAAGTAAAAAATAAAAAATAAAAAGCCGCGTACCGCATTGTACTTTTCAAGCATGTTACCAGAAACAAACTTGTTTTTTTATTTGGCCTAATGTTGTGATTTTTTACAATATTCTGTTATACATTTATTTTAATACTAACTTTCAATGATACAAATTTTGCAAATGAATATTTGTTTCCTTTTCTGGGTTGACTAGATAGAATCACCTTGCTTGCCAGGAATTGAACCTGGTACCTCGTCATTGGCGGCGGAAGGTTAAAATTTTTTGGGGGGCGGCTAATTTTTTTTAATCAAAAATTTTTTTGAGCAAAAATGGTCGGAGGAAAATTATGATATTTTGTAATGCGCGCGTAGCACGCTAAAAAAAAATGTCAAATCAGCTAATTTCAGCTACAAATTTTTAAAAAAAATCTTAAGATTTGCGCAAAATTTTGCAATTTTTATTGAAAATTGACATGTCTGAAAATTTGTGCGAAGCATGCACATTTTTTGATGTTTTCACATTCAAAATATCAAAACAAAGGGGAAATTTCAAGGGAAGGGGAAATTTCTTTTTTTTAGGGGGGGGGGGGGCGGGGTCAGTACTCCCCTCGTGAAATTTAGGGGGGACACGTCCTCCCCGTCCCCCAGCTTCCGCCGCCTATGTACCTCATGCTAATAAACTGAGAGGCTTCAGCCCATGACCCTGCGAAACGGAAACCATATTTATATGCACGCATGTGTCACCTCATCAACTAAGTAGTCATTTCAACATCGTACTCAAAGTTGGTGCTGACAGAAATATGCTTGTAAATCATGTCCAATATTATGAATCCAGTCTTTAATACATCCAATATTATGATTCCAATCTCTTGTATTCCCGATTAGCTATTACATCTTTCACTTGTGCTGTCTGGAATAGAAAACAAAAGTCACAACTATAAATGTTGCCTTTCAAATTTTATTTGCTGAGGTTACTATTTCATCATGTTTTTCATATGGATATAGGATAATCGCCTTACAAAACCAATTACTATAATATCCTATCAATTTGCCCATGATTTTCCAAAATTTGAAAAAGTCTACAGAATTATTAAATGTGTACCTACTGAATAGTGCAATTACATTTAAAGCAATACTATAAAGTGTTAAAAATGAAGCGCCCCCTGTCACACATGACTTTTGATTTTTTTTTAGCTTATTGGGTTTGTTTTGGGTAGATATTAATACCCTCCAAATGATTCTGCTTAAATATGCTTACTTTTTCAGTTATGGTCATTTGTTGAATTAAATTCGGGATCCCGAATTTAATTCCACATGTATTAGTATAGGAATTTCGGTGGCAAAACAATTTTTTGACAAAATACACTTGGAAAACACTTTTAGATAGTCACATTCCTTCATTTTATGCTGTTTATACTATAAAACAGTTTTGACCAAAATCTTATAGTATTGCTTTAAAAGTCAAAAATCAACATAATCTTTTTAAAAATGAGTTTATTCAACCCCGTTTACTCACACTATTGCATTTTATACTCCTTGGCTATAGCCTAGTTTCTTTAAAATATCACTCTTAGACAATGATAAGATAAGACATGTTTCTCTTTTTGAGTTTTTCCACTCAAGTAGAGCTCATATGTGATGACTCACCCCGAAAAGGGGGACTTAGCAACAGAACACTTTTCGAGAAACTGATGAAAATAGGCATCAAAAAATAAAGAAAATAATAAGAATTTCCATTTTCTGTTGCAAAATTTGATCGCCTTGGTCAATTTCAACAAGTAAGGTGTCATATTAAAGCTTAGAAAATGCTTTAACAGATGAAATGATAAAGTCAAAATTAATATAATCTGCAAAGTCCCCCCTTTCGGGATGAGTCATCACATATTCAAACGATTATATTGGATTGAATTTGACCCGGTATAAAGCCGAATCAAAGCAACAGTGGAAATCTGCTTCCAGAAAATGTAAATGAATTTAATCTCTACTTTTTAGTTACTGTTACAGAACAAAAGACTTTTCCAAAAAAGCTGAATTATATTCTTGAAAGGTGTGGTTTAAACAAGGAAATTTTATTGGAGAGTCTGGACTCGTGGCCACTTTGATTTGACTGCCGTGTAAATCCTATGGGATAGCTGCCATCTTGGATTGTCCTCATGGAGCAGAGTTATTGTGCCTGATATCCAGGCAGATCCCTAAATCTTACCTTAACGCATCTTGTGGTACGTGGAGCCGTAAAATGCCGGTAAATCCAGATTCCCTATATAATTTCCTTGAGTTTAAATCATTTCCATATGAGCAAAACATTTTTCTGAAATAATTTGGTTTACACAAGCCCTTATAAGAATTTTGACAAGAACAGGTGCATTCATGCTAGGTGTAGAATGTTTTGTTTGCAAGATAGACACGTTTGTGATTTTAAATTGTTAATTGCGTTTTACGATAAGCTACAAAGAACACATGATACATTGAGAATTGCAATTAGAAATCCTACTACTACAGAACAAAATAGAAATGACCATAGGTGAAAACCGTCAGCCTACCCTCAGGGTGGCCGGGGTACCCTAAGGATAGTGTGTGAATAAAATAATATACAAAGACAGAAAATTGATCAGGTGAAATACCCTCAATTCTCCAAGTCGGTGTTTGTCTTAATATGTTACCACAAACCGATATTAATGTTTGTCATATCAACTGCAAACCCAGGGTACTTAGTACAAAATGGGTTGTGGGGATGTGCCGCAAATTCGGGTAGCAAAATCAGGCTCTCTGGTATTTCAAAATGTGGTATTTAGATGGCTTCATTTTTTAAAATTTTCTAAAATTTCTTCTCAAAACTTAAGATATTTTTGCCAAAATAGTTCAAATTTGGGCAGAAAAATGTGGTTTTTGATTAAATTTGACTCAAAATTTGGAAAATGTGGTATATGGAGGGGTCCCTTTTCCTTGGAAAACTGGTATGAATGAGTGGCTTTTCAATTTTCCCAGAGGCACGTACCTATCCAAACCAAATTTGAGTACCCCCTTGCTTCAAACCTACCCCTGATATCCCCTTTTCATCTGTAAGACTCCATCTTAATGTGACGACATCCCCGTCTCCTGTGGGCCTCTCAGTCATCACAAGCACATCACCGTCCATATCAATTGTAGTCTGAAACGGTAAAAGAGAGGGCAGAAAAATGATGACCAAAATCAACCGTTATCTTTCAAAATAAGTAATTGTCTAAATGTATTTTCCACTCATTATGGTGCGTGTTAGGTTTTCTTTTTCGCCGAGTTTCGCAAAAACAACTTTTTACGTTGGTGAAATAAGTTTTTTTACACCGGGAGGACGAGTGTAAATACGTTTTGTAAGAAATAAGTTTTTTTACACCGGGAGGACGAGTGTAAATACGTTTTGTAATAGCTGAGACGAAAATGAGTTTTGTTACAGGGGGCCAAGTGTAAATACGTTTTGTAACAGGGGGGGGGGGCAAGTGTTTACGTTTGTGAAATACGTTTTGTTTAAAAACAGGAAAGACACACCATAATTCTCCATGATAAAAATCCCGAATGTAAATTTTCATTTTGCCTAAAATGTGCAGTTGTTACAGAAAGAAAAGTTGCAGAAAATGCTTAAACTTGAAACTATAATTTGCTTACCATAACATCCCTTCCATCAACCGTCTTATCGCTAAACTCTTCACCTAATTTAAAGGTCCATTTATGTGATTTGAACTCATTCCATTCCTTGATCTCGTATCGATCACCTTCAAGTTGTTTTACGATCACTTGGGGCTTACACATGTTGCCTATTTTGCGAAGAGCAATATTCACACCTATACAAAGAAAAGAGAGAAGAAAAGCAATTCCCTGTGATCATAGGTGGGGAAAAAATCATAATTTTCCTCTGAACATTTTTGCTCAAAAAAATTTCGATTTAAAAAAATAGCCTCCCCCCACTAAAATTTCAGTGCCTGAGAAAACAAACGCTTCCAAATGCAGGATAAAAATACTACACTCTTCACCCTCTGATAAAAATTTAATACCAACGAACTCTATACGTTTTTGTTAAACATTTTTTTATTTCAAATATGAACATCCCAACTGTTGGTTAAAATTCCGGGTAAAATTCGGACCACCGATTATGACAATATGAAATAGCACAAAACGTCACAGTTTGGTCTAAACGTTTTCACAGTGTAGCAAATAAGATCTCAAAAATTAGCTGAATTGCCAATGTGCAAAAACTCTAAACTTTCTGACATCGACGTTATAAAAACTATTTCATCGGTTCCACTATAATAATACTAATATTATTGATGTATAACCCACGTCTATACGGCGATACATACACTTCGTCATTTTTGTAGATATTTTCAATCATAACTTTTCTCATGGTGTCATTTTGTTAACAATGGTGTAAAATTTTCATTCTGAATGAATGCGTTTATTCTAATTGTTGACATAAAATGTACGAACGGAAACTATTTTTCACCCACTTCACATTTGCAAGTGCTTCCTGATGTGGTGTATTTTCAATAATAATTTTGATAGGCCTATTGCTTACTACAGGGTGTTCCAGATAAACCTTCTTTGCGTACAATTTTCTTAGGTTTAACAGAAAGTCAGAAAGTATTTAAATATTGCATTTTATAGTCCATGAATTGACCTTTTTGATACCGTTTGTTTCTTTTCAATCAGTATTGTGTACAACAAAAGTTACGTTTTACCAAATATTTGGATGTAAAATTTTCTAGTCCAATTTCACGATTCCTCTTGAATGAAGTTATATTGAGTAATGTCCTGACAATAGTTACTAATTTATTTTGCGCATGCTATGGGCCATATCATAGTCGGCATCCAAACAAAATTTTCGCTCCCAAAACATTGAAACATAACTTCAACACCGAGTTGAGACCAAATAAAATTTCGCGCTAGATTGCACATGTTATTGAATTGCCATATTCATTGGACCAAATATTTGCTACCCGTTCATACTTTAATTTCGATGGCAAATATTAGGTGACGTCACGACCAAATGTTTGGTAGGAAAAATTTTGTTTGGAGGCCGACTATGATTTGGCCCTATCTTTTATCTATGCTGGAAAATGAACAAATTTGATACAAAAATAAAACAGACATGGACACATTTTCCAAGGTGACCCATGTAAACATTTAGAAACACACCTGTTTTATGAGCAAAATCATGAAATTGGACCAGACAAAAATCCGCCAAAATATTAGATTAAACGTAACTATGGTTGTACACTACTAAAATTGAAATGAAACAAACTGTAACTGAAAGTTGAATTCATGGTTTATAAAATGCAATGTTTACTTATTTTCTGACTGTCCGTTAAAATGTGACCTAAGAAAATTGTACACAAAGACTTTTATCTGGGACACCCTGTACTAATTAGATCATACAAAATTTGTACATACGTGAAACATAGTCAGCCTCCAAACAAAATGTTTCCTACCAAACATTGGTCGTGATGTCACCAAATATTTGCTATCGAATTCAAAGTATGAACGGGTAACAAACATTTGGTCCAATGAATATGTCAATTCAATTGACAATAACATGTGCAATCTAGCGCGAAATTTTATTTGTTCTCAACTCGGGGTTGAAGTTATTTTGTTCGGAGTCACTCGTCATTTTGACGTCACGACCAAATGTTTGGTAGGAAAAAAATTGTTTGAAGGTCGACTATGGTTCGCCTTAAAGGCGAAAGTGTTCATTTAGAGTGGCAATTTACATCATGGACCGTAAAAATTGGATACCATGAGAAAAATGAAAATGAAAATGTCTGAAAACTGCAAAATTAATGACCTATATCTAGCGCTTAAATAATTAGAACTTAATTCGTTTATGATAACTTACCAACTGCTTCCATGAATTTATCAAAATTGTCCGTTTTAGTTAACTTATAATGTCCAACAAAATTTGACAGTGCCATTTTAAAATTAAACGTATATCTTCTTGTGCAGTCTTTGCAAAGTCTGATGATAGTTAAGGATAACCGGACACCGGTTGCAAAGATATACCCTGCTGTGGTTTCGGTGTTAGATGGGGCGCACCTGGGCATTCTGAACGGGTAACCAATCGAGTGCCAACATATCCGAAACCTAACTCTCCTCAAATCTCACATAGGAAACAATTTTATTTGGTTTTCAGTGACTCTGGCTCGAATTTGGTGTATATCTAATACTGAATCGATAGGTTGATGAATTTTCTTTTGGTCTAAAATAAAAAAAAGAAATAAAAGTACCAAATCAACCTCAATTAATAATGCCCGGATGTCACGGGTATTCCATTTGAACATGTTTGAAAATGGGGTTCCATTTATACCTGGTCTCGAAGTGGTCTCCGATCCATGCAAAGATGTGGTCTCAGATAACGTCATTCAATGGATGTTTGGTTTCACATAGGGTACCTTTGGAACCCTTGAAACTCGGGTGATTTACCTAGGCATATGTTAAGACTACCCTCCCGGGCATAGAGTTTATCTGGAAACACTGTCACGTAGTCAGAAGTATGTGCAGTCCGTTTCAGAAAAAATTCAATATAAAATATTGGAAAAAATAAAAAATATTTACTAATTCATATTGTTAACATGAGGATTTGGCCCGGTTACAATCGTACGAAACACATAACAATGGTATCATACCTTGTTTCCCAAAAAACAGAACTCTTACCGTCATTTCGTATAAAGGTTTTTGGCCTTACCGAATAGTCAGAAAGTATGGGTGCAGCAAGTATAATCTAATATATAATTCAAGTGTGTTTTCTAATGATAACTGTATCAGAAGCTGGTATGTACATTGTCCACTTTGATAATGAAAATAACTCGCAGACCGTCATTGATTCTCCAATATATCGCTA
>JXSR01S052835.1:35603-57646 GCA_000969725.1 Ophiothrix spiculata
ACATTATAAAGCAAAATTCAATGATTTAAAGTCCAATTTGTCAGACCTTTGGAAAGTATTTTATAATTTTCTATAATTTTGCCCATTTTGGTTGCCATTTTGAACGCCATCTTGGATATTTGAAATCCAGCACAGCAGGTTATTTTAAAAAATTGATCAACTTAACCTGGAACCAAATACCAAATCGTATTTCTAATTTTTAACACATTTTGTTCTATTTTTTGACATTTTCTGAATATTATAGGACATTTTCTGTAATTTTGACCATTTTGGGTGCCAATTTGGTGGCCATTTTGAAGGCCATATTCGATCTTTGACAACTAAAGAGGAAGCCCAATTTCAAAAAGTACTCAAGGAACATATGAACCAACATTCAATGATGTAAAGTCCAATTTATCACGTATCTGGTATGTTATTTATCAATATCTATAATTTCGGCGGCCATTTCGGACACCATCTTAATATTTGAAAACCAGCACAGCAGCATATGTTCAATAATCTGATTTCCAATTTGTACACCTTTTGTTTTATTTTATGACATTCCTTGGCTATTATAAGAAATTTTCTAAAACTTTGACCATTTCGGCTGCCATTTTGACACCATACATTGAATTCAGGGCAATTGTCAACAAATATTCAACAGTGCACATTATAAAGCAAAATTAAATGATTTAAAGTCCAATTTGTCAGACCTTTGGAAAGTATTTTATAATTTTCTATAATTTTGCCCATTTCGATGGCCATTTTGGACGCCATCTTGGATATTTGAAATCCAGCACAGCAGGTTATTTTCAAAAATTAATCAACAATACCCTGGAACCAAATCCCAAATTGTATTTCTAATTTTTAACACCTTTTGTTTTATTTTTTGACATTTCTTGGCAAGGGAATTTTCTGTAATTTTGACTGTTTTGGGGGCCATTTTGGTGGCCATTTTTAAGGCCATATTTGATTTTTGAAAACTAATGAGAAGCCCATTTTCAAAAAGTACCCAACAAGGCACATATGAACCAACATTCAATGATTTAAAGCCCAATTTATCAGGTATCTGGTATGTTATTTATTATTTTCTATAATTTAACCCATTTTGGCGGCCATTTTGAACAACATCTAGAATATCACCAGAGTGCAATGTGTTTTTTTTTAACATCATAGAATTTACAAAAAAGTTTAAACAGTTGGTTGGGTAGAGTCCTGGAGTGTACAAAATTGGTCCTTCTAGATACTCAACTAATTTGTTCATATTATGCATGTGAATTAAGTTTTCCGAGGATAATCAAAATTTACACAAGTCTTATAATGGTACTTTTTGGCAACACTGTCTTTATAAGGTATGTTTATTAAATGTAAACTCATGTTAATCATGTTTATTTATACTTGTATGTTGATTCTATATACTTTGTCCCAGTATTTTGTTAAACATCAGTATGTTTTAACACTGGGAGTTGTCAAATAGCGTTATTTCCCACATTTGAAAATATGCATAATTTTCAGAAAAACGTAAAGTTTCTGGCAACACTGTTCCCCAGTAAGAAAAATACCAAAACTTTTTTTTCCTTATTCTTAAAGATTGACATCTTATCTCTCCACCCTTAACCATTCATGCCCACAAAAGTGTTACTTTGGGACTTATTACAATTTTTAAACCACCTATTTTTCAAAATTTCACATTTGCTCAAAACACCCCTATTTTGAATAATGGTATCGTCTTTTTAAAATAAACTGTATCTATAACAAATAGGTTTTTGAAGAGACCAAAGATGTATATTTTATATATTTAATTAAGAGGTAGATCAACTTTTTTGCCTTTATGCAATGAGGCTCGCAACTTTGCCTATTATTACTTGTGAAAAAGACTAAAATAGGTGAAATATGCCTAATTTCTATTTTCACCCGTTGCCATGGCAACCGAGGTGTGGATGCAATATATATGCTGTATTTTGATAGTTTGGTGGAAGGCCTTCACATGTGCAAAGAATAAACAAAATCCATTTTTTTCAGTTTGCCACCACCTCTTTGATTTTTACAGCAAATGGCTCTTAAATATGTGTCATTTGGGTGCATCTTGATTTATCCAGTGATACGGATCAAGGGAAATGAGTCGCATGTCGACAATTTTCATTTTTAATATAACCTAATTGTGCATTAAGAATGCAGCAGTTTGATCCAAACCCTCACCTGAATTGACAATTTTCTGAATTTAAAAAACAATGAAAAAGAAAAGATTGTCTGCCTTTATTCCTCTACCTCAAAAATCTCACCAAAACAAAACAGACGCAAATTGGACAAGTTACAACGCAACTTCTTGACAAACCTAAATACACCGGATTTTAGCCCCCGTACTGTAATCTGTGATCTCCTCTCTGTAGGTCTCTAACTCACACTGTAGCAACATTCTCATCCTGATGCTCCATAGACCTTTTCAAAATCCATTCGGAAATCTCTGGAACATTGATCACATGGCCATTTTTTCAACCAATCACGTACAAGCTCATTAGTATGCACGATTTTGTCAACCAAAAAGTCCGAAAAATTACTCGCATTTCAGTGCAATAAAAGTGAAAAATAAATAGAACCAGACCCATACAATATTAGATACACTCATTCTGAACAACTTTTGGCCGATGGTACCATAAGCTCACCGACATAAAGAGTGAAATTCCATTTGAAATCGGCTGATCTGCGCTGATTAAGCTTAAGATTTGAAGTTGCATCAGGGTGATCAAACTGAAAGTGACTCTGTAGCGCTGACGCTAATTCCAAGTTCGAATTCGTACGCAACCAAATAACGAGAACGCGAACTTAACATTCTGGTTATTGTGTTGAAGAGTCACTTTTTCTTTCGGCAATTGCCGGAAAGTGTAAAATCAGCTTCGGAAATTCTCGGATAGTCGTGTTTTGAAAAGGTCTATTGAGGATCTCCATCAATGCTCTTATTGTCAGGCATGAAAAACAGCTTTTTTTGTGGTCTAATTGTGCTCCAAAGCCCAAGTCACAGCATTGATTTTCCAAGATGGCAACAGTAGGTTAGAATTTGATTATGCACCATTAGATAACTTAAAAACATGTAAGGAATATTTTTATGATAATCTTGAGCTGCATATCAAATTTATAGTGGCCATCTTGGATAATCAAAGCTGTGGCCAAGTTGCAGAGCTAACTGCACTAAGTTGTGGCCTATTTGTGCTGCAGCGCATAATATTAAGCCTGTTTGACAGCAATTACACAAAGTGTGTCAAGTGTACATAGACCATAGATTGGAGTCAGATAAACACTGAACTGTAAATGACCTACATTTTTCCAGTTACATGTATTTGAATAATACTGTATAAGTGGTATTTTTCGCGCTACATCTATTTTCGCGCTTTTCTCATAAAATTGGGATAGCACGAAAATAAATGCACCGTGAAAATTAATGTGCATTTTGTTACATAGGAAATTCCATATTCGGCCAATGTTCACGTGCACGAAAATAAAAATGTGCGAAATGGTCCAATATTGGCAGTGCATGAAAATTACTGAGCGCAAAAATATTGCTGTTTACAGTAATACCAAATTATTTCTTTTACACAACATGAGAATATGCATATTCTCGCCTCGGGAAACTATTGATCCGTCGTGACGCTAAACATTTCTCTATCGGACAAGCGGGGACGCTATTTGGATGAGTTAATAATAGCTAGGAATTCATCTTGATTTCTGTTTATTTTTCAGAATTGAAGAATATATAGATTTTCACGAGCCTCTAGTGGACACAACAATGAAGATTCCGTTTTGTTACACTGCAACCAGCATGCACACCATGGATCACCTGAAACCCATGCAGGAGAAACAGAAAATAGAATACTCAGCCGAGCAAGGCTTGAGGGATGTAAGTAGATTTGAAGAGTTCATTTCCAGAATAGTTGAAATCCATCATGTTTCAGAGAAACTCAGTGAAAAGTTATTTCCGACCATTCTTAAATAATATTCAAGTTTTTACTGCTTTACATGTTAGTTTTAAGGATCAGTCCTCTTACTAAAGTGATGTCACGCACAGACATCAGACCTTTTTATTACTTTGAGTAATATATCTTTATTTATACACCAAGGTATTGGTAAGTTAAATGAAAACAAGCTTTGTCAAAAATAGTGTGATCCCATGGAATTTCTGTATCAATACTACACTTTGAGAACAAATAATTTAGTTCAATTTGGGCCAAAAGTTGATTTCAAAAAGAGCCTATAAATCCATTTGAATATCAGGAAAAAGTTAATTTCTGTCATGCAGAAATCATTCTCAATTTTTACCACATTTATGATAGTATAGAGGTATTTAAAAAAACTAAAATGAAACCTCTCATTAAAATCAAAACTTACTCAATCTTTATGTAAATTAAAGCTTCACTTTCACTCCGAAGTGGATTTAAAATTACCACAATGGAAAATTATTGTCGGTCAGGCCCTCTCAAAACTTTTTTGTCGTAATACTAGTAAAATTCTATCAGTCTGATCGTACCACAATTTAATAGCTATTTGCACATGTAATGCTGCACTTTGCCCAGGTGAAGCATATGCTTTCTTTAAACAGTGAGAGATTAATGATTTTTTTTCCATTAACACTGACATGTATCTATTTCAATATTATACTCTTTGCAGATTTTGCTAGCTTTAAGTAAACATCAAGATACTTTAAGAACCATTGGAACAAGGATTGCTACTGGTATCGAAAAGGTGGGTACATAACCAGAAAAATGACTTGGGTCATTTGAAACTGTAATTTAACCCTTTAAACCCTGGCCATTTCACGTGTATCTGTACCGCTAACCCGGGCCAAACAGAAGGTTAAAAAACACAATATAACCCATAAACTTACTTGAAGTTTGATTTTGATTCCCTTTGCCTTACTTTGTCTGAATTGTTCCAATAACCAGCATTCACAAAAGATTACTTTTTATGTCGACCAACATATTCGACATTTACATTGTATAGTCTATGGGAGAAGCCACTTTTGTTGAAAATTGTGATCAAATTTAAGAAAATATGAAGAATTTTTCACATCTGAGAGTATATAATAGCACAATGACCCATCAATCATGGGTTCAAAGCTTTACTGATGTCTTCCGATATTAATAAGACCATTGAAATACCTGTTGACAGACACATCAATTTTTTGGCACGTGACCTAAAAGCCTGTAAACAGGCTCATTGGGTATACGGTACATGTACACGTGAGCCGGTCGGGTTCAAAGGGTTAAGACAAATCTTACTCAATATTAATATTCAACCAACAGAAGCTCCATCTAGAGTCTAGACCCAACATTAGAACATGACTTTCCCAAAGTAATTTTACGTCAAAACCCTTGTCATATTTTATAGCAACCAAATGGTGCTAAAAGTTTTTGGAAAATGGGATAAACCATTTCAAAACAACCACTGAGAAACCAAGCGACCATTTTTAGTAAAAAAAAAACAAAACGAAAAAAACACCACATGTTTCCTGAAGGATATGTACTGTAAAATTTGGCTTATCTTGACAATAAGTATAATTACATTGTTGAAATAAAATTTTAAAAAAACTATTCAATTGCAACTTTGTCAGCAAAACATAAAACATGCCGCTATATTTGAATAGTGCCTTCAATAATGCTTAATTATGCTAATTAGCAAGAGAATGACAGGCTCAATTAAACTTTCTTGTGAAGTACATCATAAAGTTAGTATGAAGGGCAATAGGAAATAATTTTGTGTTTTGGGGCTGACAACCAAATGCTAAGTCCAATTGAATCCCCACTGTCCATGGAAGTTCACTTCACAGTAGGTGATCATGTTTTTGCAATATGCAATTTGCGTGATCGATATATAGTGCGACGCTTCTGCTTTAATATTTGACGCATGAGTTCAATCCAACTGTTCACAGAGTGGTGATGCGACCAGAATATCCGGATAATCATATTAGGCCAAAAATAAAAATTTGTTTGTTTGGTCATAGATGCCTTTTCAGAGGAAAGGTCAAGTCAGTTGGGGAACTTTTTTTTAATATTTATTTTTATTTTTTCTCTGCCATAGAGCTGTACAAATGTATAAAACAGAGCCAAAATATGGTTTGAAAATGGATGATTTTAGATTTTCAACACCTAATCAATGTTTTGACATGATGTAGAATCGATCAAAGGAACAGTTTTAAAAACTTGTTTAACTACTTTGCTTGTAAGTTTGAAAAAGAAAAATATTTTTTTCTGGAAATTTGAAAATTAGGGTTGGTATTCATTGTACAGTAAAAACTTTTCCCCAGATTTGCACAATTATGGTCATTCAGAAAATGCTAGACAAACATTTGTTTGCCTTATCAGCTGGTTGTTCTTGATGCAAACTTCGCAAATCTTAAAGGTTGAAATTGTGAAGGTTCAACTATATGACAGACACTTTAAACAAACATTTAGTGGTCATTGATGTAGAGAAGCTGTACACTCTAAACACATTTCAATGTTCTGATTTTACTAGCAAGTTTTATATTCAAATATATGTTTGAATTGTTTTTAAATTTCAGCATCCTGATTCTTGGGTAGTATATAATCTAGCTGCTTTGTTCTGGCGAGTTGAAGGAAATGCTAAAAATGCTTTGGATTGCCTGAGAAGCGCTTTACATCATTCACCAAGGGACAAAAAGGTGAGTTTTATATCATGTGTGTGCAAGGACATTTCTATGAATTAAAGGTGTGTGTTCCGATCACTTTCTTTCACTCACAAAATCAAATTAGAGATTTTGATACCACATGAAAGCGCCTATTTTTCTCATAACCCCTGTAAATTTTCAAGCCTAACAAAAATAAATATCCTATATGTTTCTATGGGCCACTCTCAGACACATTTTACCCATTTTTGCCTATAGCATTAATTTGGCTCAAGGTATGCAAATGAAACTTTACAAGTGCTTTATGTAGGTGATGACCCTTCATTCATATGTAAAAAGTGTATGTTAAACTTCTCTCTAGATCGGAATACCTACCTTTAATAACAAAGTAATCAATATTGAAGTGGGTGAATTATTTCATTTAACCCTTTCCAGTCTGACAACTTTTTCCACGCCAGACTGAAGGCATTTTAGCTCCAAATTACTAATTAAAAGTAAATTTAAATTATCTTTAGAAGTATTCTATATAATTCAATGAAACTTCAGTATGATACAGTAGACATAAATTTATTTATTTATGTGAAAAAGATGATGACCTTTGACCTCATTTCAAGGTCATGTGATCCAATATGGCCGCCAAATGCGATTTTATTTATGCCGTCTGGGATACGGCATACGCCTGAGCTGACACTAATCTATGCCGTAGCCACGACAGCATACGACTGGATTAAACAGAACCAAAGGTTTTAACACTGACCTTACAGTTTCGTCCGGCCCATTTTGCAATACATCTATTTAATAATATTGAAGTGTCTTCATAGTATATTTTCAAATATTGTTTTTTCCTGCTTTTAGTCAATTTATCCGATATTCTTAGTCACTGAGTGCGATTTTACTTCCTAATAACCATCCATTATGAGATGATAGATGACAGTGCGTTCGGCGTGAAACGCAGTGGCGCCGCGCGTTCAAAATCATGGCGCGATGCAGGTATACGCACACATCCGGCGCGAACAGGTTTACTGGATTTGAAATATTTCATTTTTGAATAGGCGTGTACGTTTTTCTAATGATAATGTTGATAGTTTTTAGCAATAATTTTCATCGTTTTTTAGTTTATAAATGACTCAAATTTGTGACTAAGAATGAGAATAAAAGATGGTGATTTATTGTTTTGCCTATCATTTATCGTCTCATAATGGATGGGCGTACATTATTTTTTCGTAATGGGCACCCTTTTACTCAAAATAATGTACGCCTTTCCATTATGAGACGATAGATGACAGGCAAAACAATAAATCTAATCTTTTATTCTCTAATTTAAAGATATGCACCTCATCATGCATGCTCTTGTTTCTGTGTACCTCTTTAAAACTGTGCTTGCACTTTTGTGTGTACACAAAGAAGCATTTTCATTGTTGACAATCAAATAATCTCAAAAATCCGACGTCGACAAATTGTTGACAAAACATTGCATCAATTTGTACTTACCACACATTGAATAACAAGGGTTGAGTGCATGAGAAGCACATGATTGAGTTGAATTAGTCATCAAGATCAGCAAGAAACTTATAGACACTTGTCTTGTTAATAAATTAATCAAAACATTTTGAAGTAAAGAATTCAAAACAGACACTTATATTTTAGGTGATTTTTTCAAAGTCACAAAAACCAGGCCAAATAAACTCCGGTAAAATGTTAACATTTGCATCGAGATTGTACCAGCATTTATTTTTATGAATGAAACAGACTTAAGCTTTGACCTGATACATGACATTTTAAAAATCACACATAGTAAATATGACATTGGTTGAGACATTTTCATTATATGGCAAGAAATTTAGCATCATTATTGATGTCAATTTGAAAACAATCACATATAGAGAGAACATATCAACTACTGATTTCAAATAGACACTTCACTTTTGGTTTTGGATCAATTCTGAATTTTCTAATATCATATATGACCTAATTGCCAACATTGGAAGAATGAGACGGCAAATTTCAGTACGACGATGTTCAGGATGGCTACTAGAGGCCGTAAAGCAAAAATTTGTATGAACATTTTTGCCGCCAACGAGTTAATCTTGTCAACAATCAGCAAAAAGTTGTCGACAAGCCCTTATAGTGTACACCTTATTACTCTCTTGTTTCACCCCAGGATGAAACAAGATATACGTGGAAGTGACAAAAGGTGGTTAAATTAAAACGATTTGTGTTTTCTTTCATAGTTAAATTACTGATTACACAACTTTGCTTTTATTTTCCAGGACATTGCATTAATCAGCATAGCCAATATTTTCCATGGGTCAGGTTGGTTAGATGAAGGCATCATTGTAGCGAGACTAGCCGTGGAAATAGCCCCAGAATTGGTCATCAACCATTTCACTTTGGCTAATATTTACTCATCTAGGGTGAGTCGCTCATAAAATACATAGAGCAGTAAATTTTAAGATATATATTTATTTACCCTGTACAAAAAACATATCTGTCAGTAAAATCAGCATTATTCATTTTGAGGTAAAGTAAAGTAAAGTAAACAATACACATAAAAAAGTCACAGTTCTGTAAAAAAGTGATATTTGCAGATTTGAAATCCTCGACCCGTATGCACAACAGGTTTAAGAGTTAGACAAGGTTTAAAGTTAGACCTGGTTTAAGTGGAAGTTTGCATCATGGCTTAATTACTTTACTCAACCAATATTGTCATATTTTTTTGTACTTTTTGTAACTGAATCCTTAATATTGAAAGCTGTTGCATTTCAAAAATGCTAAAAATGTATTTTTAGACACTATTAATCTTGACTAAGGGTCTAACTTAAATCCTGGTCTAAGTCTAATGGTGCGTTTACACTGTGACGACTTGGTTTGACGGAGGGTAACGTATTTGTAATGATAGTATGTGTGGCTGGCTAGCAGCGTGTATGAGCGTTAACTGACTTTAACTAACGACGACGGGCATAAAATTCAAAACTGCAATACACAGGTTTACGTTGCTTGTCGTTACCCCCAATTCGTCACTGTGTAAACGCACCATTGAACCTCTTTTGTGCATACGGACCAAAGTCTTCTTTAACCCCTTGCAAAGTATCAGCTTTCATTTCAATTAAAAATATTAGAAAACTAGCATTTTCTAAATATAGCCTAAGTTGGAAAGTGCACCAAAACTGAAAACTGGAGCAAACGTTTTCTAGGTTATGCATATTCAAACTATTCATGGTTTTAAGAATTGTGACTCAACTTGTGAGTGTTATTTGAATTTGACACATGTACCATTTCAAAGCTGAAGATGTTCTGTTTGAAAATTTGATAAAACATATTTGACCAGTGTCTAAATGCAGTGTTGGATGTTCGTGGTGGATGGTCACATATCAATTTTAGACCTTTTTACCCCAACCAATTAATGTTATAATTTCTATCAAAACTGTACCAGCAAAAGTTGTGAACACCAGAAGTAAATGTTCCTAGATATTTAGTTTTCCAAAATACCACATGTATCAAAAAAAAAATTTCACGGATTAAAACTGATTTTGACCTTGATAAAAGCACCAAATCATAATTGTCTTGTTATTATAGTAAAGCAGATTAAATAAGCTTTCAAATGCAGAAATCATTATAGAAATTGGATGGAAAATAAAAAAGATATGACCAATTTTGTAAGTACTTTTAGCTTTATCATAATGCCATAACCCGTAATTGTGATATATAATATCTTGCTTATTTAACTGTGTAAATCCCATTGGAATGGAAGAAAAAGAGACGCACTTACAAAATTGGTCATATCTTTTTTATTTTTCATCCGATTTCCAACATTTTTTCTGCATTTAAAAGCTTAATAAATTTGCTTTACTACAATAACAAGACAATTATGATTTGGTGCTTTTATCAAGGTCAAAATCAGTTTTAATTCGTGCACAATTTTTTTGATACACGTGGTATACACATATAACTCAATTTCTGTGTGATGTTGTAAAATCATTTGTTTTTGACAAACATAGCTAGATATGACACAATATACAAATAGGGCATATATAAATTTTATGAAGCGAATATAGCGCTTCCCGTATGACCAAAGGTTTTTTTTGTAGGGTTGGTGAACGTCACTCAGTCGAGCGAATGTCTTTGGACGCCAAGCCTAAATCTTAAGCCCAAGCAGTATCCGACTCTGAGTGGGATGTATATAATCAATGTACAATATATCTCAAAGTTGTTTTTCATTTCAAATCGGGCCGTATACTAGGTTATCGTGTACACCACTCTTAACGCGTGTGTCAACAACGTGAGCTAAACAATAGAAATCAACAAATCATGATCTTCAAATATGTGGGTAACTAAGTGCATCATTACACAGGCTTTAACAACAACTTTCGGAAAGAAAAAACCCCAGAACGAGTGAAAAACAACTCTTTGAGATAAACTATATACAATCAAATATTCTAACATGTTTGTATGGCATGATTTCATTACAGGGAGAGTTTGACAAAGCCATTGAGTTCTACGAATCCACACTGCAGTTGCAACCTGAATTCCAACCCGCAATAGAAAGACTGAAGACAATCCAATGCAATGTACTCCAATGGGCTGATGCTAATAAGATACCTCACTCACATCGCAACAAGAACAGGAAATAAACCCATTCAGAAAGGCTCTGTCACACATCACTGTATAGAGCCAAAACGTATGAATAATGTACACTGTTCAGTCGAAATACATGTATATTGATTACCAAACCAGTGTATGTTGTTCGTACGTTTCATGATTTGTGACAGAGCCCTAAATAGGTTTAATTTTTATAGTACTACAACTCATTATCAATAAAAATTACATGGTTTCAGAGTCACTGTGATGTGCCAGTTACGGCAAGGGGTTATATTTAGACATTCAAAATTGTCGCACTACAGTATATGATAGAGGTGAAAGCGCATTTGGTGTCCTTTTTACATGGCACGGTAGAGAGATAACAACAAAATCAGATATAACTTTTGATATTTTACATGACAAGCGAAGCGATTTAGATTGAATGTATATACTAACATGACATTTGTCACTAAGTGGAATGAAACGATACAGAACAAGATACCCAAAATACCAGCCCATGTAAAAAGGATACCAACATGACAGTCGTGAGCACAAAGTCAGCTTGATATGACATCACTTGCAAACCATCTGTTTTCCCGATGTGTAATCGATTATGTTGTATGTTCATTAACTGCCATTGCAACCTATGTGTGTTGGTTTGTGGGAGACCTACAATCTTCGCAAAAAGTTGTTGGAACACTTTAGTGCACACAACTGCAAAACTAAATAATAAGTCCATTGAATAGCTGTTAACATCAGGCTACTTTTCCCATCCCCCTTCCCCATCATTCAATGTTGCGACACCGAAATCACACGGATTTCCAATGCCGTAACATTGAACGGGGGAGCAGGGGTAAACTTTCGCTTAAAATAAACACGGGTGTCCCAAGACTTTTTGCGAGGATTGTAGGGTGGGTTTACACTGTGACGACTTGTCATCGACGGCAGGAACAGACTTGAAAATCAAGTAGCGACTTCGGCTGATGTAACGGAATGAAGGCTGATGACGAGTCAGGGAGGGTTGATTTTCAAGCCTGTTACCTTCCGTTGACGTCAAGTCGTCAGTGTAAACCCACCATTAGCTGGTGTGGTTGTGACATGTTGAGATAATTTAAATT
The DNA here is from genome assembly GCA_000969725.1 of Ophiothrix spiculata. Classification (NCBI taxonomy): domain Eukaryota; kingdom Metazoa; phylum Echinodermata; class Ophiuroidea; order Amphilepidida; family Ophiotrichidae; genus Ophiothrix; species Ophiothrix spiculata. The sequence goes on from JXSR01S052835.1 coordinate 47,913, forward strand.
GATATGCAAAGCAAAATATTACCTTAGCGAGAGCTTTCACCATGTATCACTTTATGGCTTGTTCACTCGATGATGGTGACTGTCAGAAGTCAACCACTCATGACTGAAGGTCAATAGGGCGGGACTTCCTGACAAAGAAGAGTGCTTTAGGCTGCAATTACTTACAGTTATACTATACGGCAACTATACGGCAACGTTTTTCCAATCTATAGGACCTTTTTTCTGTGTTATAAATCATTCATCTTTTAAATTTGTACTGTTTATATATACATGAAGCCATTTCAAAAAGCCCTCTGATCTCACTCTAGAAAAATTTGTTTTCCAGGGTGAGATCAGTACGCTGGCTAGCTCCAAATTCTAATGATTATGAATTTACATTGTGGATAGTATCATGAAAAATAATGTCCTATAAATTGGACAAACATGCCCGTATAGCGTATAGTATATATAATAATAATAATAATAATAATATAACGGTGCTTATGAAGCGCCTAACACCGGAGTCTCTAAGCGCTAGATACAAACATCTAAACAGTTACATACATATGATAGACATAATATACAAAAATAAAGTTATACATGCATACATATAGATACTAAGCAAGGTATGAACATAATACAGTTATGAAACAAGGAACTATATTCACCAAAAGCAAGTTTCGTGATCCCAGCCTTATGCACCTTCTTTGTCAGAAATCCTGCTCTCATAATCTCTGACATCATCCCTACCAACAACCAAACCATGGCGAAACTCTTGGTAAGCTTTGTATATGGGTTTAAATTATCTCAACATTTATGTTGGCCATTCACACATGATTGTCATTTGTGCCATTCTTGAAGTTGTACCGAAACACCTTTTAAGTGAATGGCATATGAATTGTCAGGCGTGTGTAAAACTTTCTGCATACTTAATGAAAAAGTTTAAAAGTCATGCACAGCGCCTCTGAAACCAGTGATTCCACCTAGCAGCAACAGTCTTGTAATACAAACCATGACATAGTGACACGTACATGTTACTTTTTTGTAATAAACTCCGCGCCATAAGTTCTTACCCATGATTTTTAAAATTTGAGAATTAAATTGATGTTTTTCATATAATTTTTGGCACACAACAGTAGTCGAAATGTATCAAATTTCTCCAACATGCGATACAGATTTGCAAATGGATGATTTAAAAAAATTACTCTGAAATCAATTCTTGCTAGTTCCTGAACGACACACCCAGGGTAAAACCACAAACACCATGACTGCACACAGTGAGTAGCCGGGATCAATAACACTATAGGATTCAATCCACAGCGGGAGCTATTCAATTTTATTGTGACGCATTGTGATAGCATTATTAACCTGTTGGATACCGAATCAAAAGTTACCACTGGCCCTGTACTCATTTTGTTTTCGCATGTAAGTGATCAATTAACAACAATTCAGAGGTAAATTTTTAAAATCATCAGTTCTTTGCAAATCGGTATCTCATGTTAAAGAACTTGATACATTCTGTCTGACTAAAATCGGTGAGACTTGATTGGTGTACCAAAAATTATCAGAAAAAGTTAATTCATCTTCAGGCTTGTTGAAATCATTGGTACAAACTTACGACGCGGAGTTAACATCTTCACAATGTAATGTGAACTAGTTGAGCCCTGTGAAATGAGTAAGTTATTATCATAGATTTACAGGGGAGATACCAGACTTTGTATACCAGCCCATGTAACGGTGTCATCAGCCATGGAAGCAAATTGAGGGTATTCAGGTCCACTCGGTGCCCGACAAAATCAACTAACTCCGAGTGCCGAGATTCGGTTGTGTGTAGAGATATGATACGCCAACCTGCACACAAACAGTGTGTGCATGTTTTCAATATTCGTCACAAGCATTATGAAAGGATGCGATTATCATTGGCAAAAACCCATATACCCCAAATTTTGTCTCCATGTGCTGGAATGAAAATAGCGGCAAGTCTAGCTGGTATCTCCCCTGTATAAATCTATGATTATGTGAGTGCAAGTGGTCATGTCTTTTCCTCATGAGTTCATTATTGTGCATCATCAGTGCACACAAATAGAAAAGGGATATAATAATCTTGAAATTTTAGATTGGTAGGATGGACCAGACCTGTGATTTGGTTCAAATCTGATCTGTTGGAAATGAATCTTTTAACACTTAAGTGACCAGGGGTGTTCCTAGGGGCCCTACCACAAGTTTTCGCGCAGCGCGAAAACGCAAAAAAAAATTACATCGCTGCTCCATGTAATTGTCAAACTTAACGCAGCGGGTCCCTCAGTGGCAAACAAATTCAAATCGACCCAGTCAGTCGTTTTCGTGCTAATTAGCATAAAGTGATTTTTCTAGGGCGCTGTTCAAATTTGTTTTGCCCATAAAATAGAAACCGAATAACTTTTTTCTAATTTTATTTTTGCAATGTAATTGTGGGATGTACCTTGGTCACTTAAGTGTTAAGTTTTATTCTTCTAATAAAAAAAAATGTGACTTTTTCTGAATATTGTAATTCCATGATTACATATGTGATGGCTCAAAAGGGGTGGGGGACTTTTAAGATGATATCACCAACGTCTCCTCTACTTCCCCATTCAAGCCTTACTAATGCCTTTACTTTAGTGAAGCCCGGAAAATAGCAAAACCTTTTACCCACTCAAAATTAAAAACACTGCTCACCAGCGTGCCACTACTGATGATCGAGTAGTGTCTAGAAACACCGACTTGCTCTTTTGCTATTCCCAAAGAAGTCACGATCTCTGCAAGCAGCAGTAAGTCGTCTATTTTCAAGCACAAACTAACCTTTTTGGCGGATAGCTCTCTTATTATCATTATCTACATATTTCATTGACCATTTTAGAGCGTCTACCGAGATTTTTCGACCACTCTTTAGTCGTCTTTCGATAGATTTTTGTTGGACTATCTCGCTTTGTGAAAACAATACGTACACAATTTGCATTGCACGTGCTTGTAAACAAGAGCTTCCGTAAGCCCCTTATGTAAACCCCACGTTTAGACAATAGCTATGGGAAGTATATATCTAATGTTCTATATTGCGTCTGCATTGTCTGTGACTTTCTACGCCTTGAGAGGACTTATGTCACGTTTTTCAACTCATTTTTTGGCAAATCTCATATTTTACATGGATCGAATCACCGTATCTACACCATGTCATAGTAAGGCCACGGCGTTACCAGTGTCCCAGTGAATATCTATTGGGCTCCGGCCTGGATGGGACAATACTGGTGCGTCAGACGGAGGGGGTGCATTCACCTACCCCTCCCGAGGGCCTCATTATGGGTGTATACCGTATGGTCCCATGGCCAGTACGGACCTTGCTCCACGTCTTTGAGACACCCGCCACCACACGGTGTTGCTCGGCTTTGCCGCGGCTCCCTTCACGGGGGGCCTGCCGGCGTAGTGGTCAGGGGTGGAGTACAGGTCTGTGCCGTGCCGGCCGGTTCAGACGGTATCCTCCACCACGGGGTGGAGGTCACGGCTCTCCATGGCTGATCCACGGCAGTACCATGATGAACCCATGGTGGAGCTGTGGTACTCCAAAAGTTGTCCATAGTATCCCACGGCAGAGGATACCAAAAAAGTCGTAGTCAGTGTTTCTAGACACTACTCGATCATCGGTAGTGGCACGCTGACGAGCAGTGTTTTTAATTTCCAGTGGGTATTAAGGTTTTGCTATTTTCCGGGCTTCACTAAAGTAAAGGCATTAGTAAGGCTTTTTTTTAAATATTTTCACCAGTTTCTCTAAAAGTGTTCTGTCGCAAAGCCCCCTTTTTGGGGTGAGTCATCACATATCACATTGTACAAACTAAAATCGGCCATTCATTGACACATGTGTAGCATGAAAAGTCCACCTTGCCCAGCCTTGAACAATAAGGCAATATTTGAATTGTCATATGTGCCCCGTCATATCGAATGGTACCTTAAGGGTCCCAAAATGAAAATTTATTTTTTGGTCTCATCCGAAAGATTATATTTTAAGCTTTAAAATGACACCTTGCTTTTGGTTATTGGATTTTTGGTAAAAGGCATCGGGCTGATTCAGAAAACTATAGTTCTGAGAAAATCAAGTTTTAAGTTTCTGTACTGGTAAAACTTGAATGGAAAGTATTTTTATCTTGTTTTTTAAAACATTTGTCTTGTGTTTTGGATGTTACCTGATGAATATGAGTACATATCACAGGTCACGGTTCTGACGAAATTAGAAATTCGACCTTGGACGTGATTTTTGACTATGCTCAGCTTCAATGGCCCGTATTTCGTAACTTACTATGCTGACCTTGAGGTACCTTTCGATATGACGGGTCACATTTTTGGATGTGATGACTCACACCGAAAAGGGGGACTTTGAAGATGATATCAATTTTGATTTTTTCATTTCATCTGTTGCAGCATTCTCCAAGCTTAAAATGACACCTTGTTGAAATTGATCAAGGCGATCAAATTTTAAAACAGAAATTCTGCTGAAAATTCTTATTATTTTCTTTATTTTTTGCTGCCTAATTTCACCTGTTTTTTGAAAAGTTTTCTGTCGCAAAGTCTCCGTTTTCGGTGTGAGTCATCACATTTGTACACCATTTTCAGGTCTGTCCTTCAAAAAACATTTTGTCACTTGCATCCCTGTACTTGTAATATCAGCTTCTTAATAAATTTGAATCTTTTGTATAATCCTGGTCCACCTTACCAAAATGTTTAAAACTTCAGCAGAAGTTTTATTACATTCAATTATGTAACGCAATAATTAAAATGAGTGGTGCTCTGGCAAAATGAGCGGAAAGTCGCGATTGAAGAATTTGAATAAATGGTGGATAAAGTAAAAAAATGGTGAAAAAATCAAATTTTGTTTTTTGACATAAAACCCATTAATACATAAATGTGAAACTATGCCTCGCATTTTGAAGGTCAATTATGCAGGGAAGTGCAATTATTCATGGGTAATTGATTGCGTTTTGCTATCAGTAACTTTAAAATCGATTTGCGACAATTTTTTACTGCCAGATTTTGACTGTCTTGAATTTCGATCTCTGAACAAGATTATAGAAAGAAAGTACGACATATTATATATCATTTGAAAGCTGAGAATATAGAGAATTTGAATATGTCCTAACCTCGATTTTGAAAATCGCGACTTTCCGCTCATTATGCCAGAGCACCACTCAAATATTGATTCTACATACGATGATAGTCAATTCATTTTCAGTTTTTGTATATCCAGTCTGATTTTTTGTTACGTTCATCCGTGTAATTTGGAGGCTGTGGAAATTTTAAGATAACTCTCCATAATTTCTTGAATCTTACATTTAAAAGCTCGTCATTTGAAAGTAATAACTTCATTCAAATCAAGTGTGGTATTATAGCAACACCAATGTAAGAGGATTATTGTTCTTTTAATTATTAAATTTTTGCAATAATTGCAACTTAATCGAAACTTGACTGTCTTGATGTAAGCTTTTTTTAAGGGCCAGTGACACTTTGTGGCCTCTTGTAATATATCTGACAATTTTAGCTTCCCCTCGTTTGTAAGAACGGGGAAGCTAATGCCATCACTTTTCACGCCGCGGCATCGTACTGGGTTGTTCAGAATTAGAAATGCACGGTTGCACCCACCCAATACATCGATCCTGGGTTTCCACCCGGAATTCAATATTTAACAAAATGTTAGCCCAAACACAGTTTTGCCTATAAAACTAATAAGCCGTGACAAAAGCTCCTGCAATTCATATACATAAAAGCGGGCAATTTGTTTTGTTGTTTGGGATGGGTGGTAGTGCGCCTATTTGGGTGCATCGTTATGCTTTATCAGTGCATTGTGGGATTAAATTTCAGTAAAGATTGATTTCCGGTTAGGAAACCCAGGATCGAATTATTGTGCACCTATGTCTAACTACTTAACCTATTTCGCATGTGCGATGATCAAATTGTACAGTAGAAACTCATTATAACGAAGTTGCTGGGGACAGACAAATTACTTCTTTATATCCAAAATTTCCTTATATCAGGGTTTTTAAAATAATAGAAAACAAAAGAAATTAGTAAAATGGTACAGGAAAGTTACTACTTTATAACAGGGCTTTTCTTATATCAGATTTCGTTATAATGAGTTTCTACTGTAGTATCATATTAAAGTATAAGAATATGATTGCATTTTGTGAAAAAATGATTTATTTTGCCCCAAAATAAATTAGGCCTACATAGATATGTGTGCCATAGGCCATATGCTCGGAACAACGCAACAAGTTTATTAATGAACCCTTAATTTCAAAATGACATTTTGCAGAATTTAGTTGCAATGAGGTTCAAAATCAAAAAATCCAATTATTTTTAAATTTGTGCCCTAAACATGTTTTTGATTCTTTTGGCAAAAGGTTTCCAGCGGCCCAGCTCGGGATCTGCCTAGGACATTGATCCGCTCCCTGTGGATGGTTTCTTTCAGCTACATATCCACGACCATTGCTTGCTACCGAACTAATGTTTGGTAATGAAAACCTCCGAGAGATCATAGCCGTCACCAGGTTACGTATGTAGGTGTGTATGTATATGTATGTATGCAAGTAACCTGGCTTGTTCACATCAGGGGAGACCTACAGCTAGTCCCCAAGCTTATACACGAGATGATATTGCAGGCCGGTATGCGCAGCCAACAATATCACCCCTCGAAACCACAGTGTGCTGTAGACCTATATTTAGTGAACATGACAACTCACTCCCTAACCCCACGGCCGGGTGGATACGGCTCTGCAAATGATTAGTAGACTAGACCTGGTATCCTATAAACACCAACCCTAATCTTCTCACTCCTTTCGGGAGTTTGCGCGAGGCTGCTATACTGTGTTCTTATTTGGTTTATATAGTGCTAACATATGCTGAATATAAATTCTGTGGTGTTAAAAATTAATCTGCCAATTGAAAATTTTGTTTTGTGGATGTAAGTGCAAATGGATGATTTCCAATTGTTTATAACAAGTGATTCAGTAAATATTGATTATTAGATTACTGTCAGGATATTTTTTTAGCAAAAAGACTTCATGAAAAAACAACAAACAATTGCAAACTCTTTGTTTCAATTTAAATATTTTATTCTACAAATCCAGCCTTACATCAAATAACAAAATGTATGCTCATATAAAAAATATAAGTGTGACCCATCATATCCAAAGGTACCTTGAGGTCGGCATAGTAAATTATGAGACACGGGCAATTGAAGCTGGCTGAGCATAGTCAAAAATCACTTCGAAGTCAAATTTCTAATTTCGTCAGAAACGTTACCTTTGAAGTGTATTCTATCATATTAATTATGTTCTAACATCCAAAACATAAGGACATATGATGTTTTAAAAACCAAGATAAAAAATACTTTCTCCATGTTTCACCTGTACAGAAAATTTTCAACTTTGTCTGATTTCAAAGGTTAAGACCTGTGTCAAATGTGACCCATATCATATCAAATTTTAATTTTAATTAGTAAATTATGAGATATGGGCCATTGAAATTGAGCATAGTCAAAAATCATGTCCACGGTCGAATTCCTAATTTCATTAGAAAAGTTACCTTTGTGGTGTATTCTAACATATTAATCGGGTTTCGAACATCCAAAACATAAACCCGAACATCCAAAACATAAGACAAATTGGTATCCAAATTTTCGAGTTTTTCCTAAAAAAAAATTGCAAAGAGGCTGATTTCAACTGATTATAGTAGGTATAAGTGTAAATATTTACAGAAAAAAGTGAGGAAGGATAGGAGCTGGGGAACCTTATTTTTCAGGGGTCATTATTAAAACTAGGGGGTCATTTGCCCGAAGTTATGCCTAAAATGTGTTGTATTTGACATCAAATTAAGGGAAATGTAATTTAAAACACTGGGTGATTTGTTTATTTTGTTACTTTATCACCTTGTAAAAACTTAATTAGAGACATTATGACCCAAAAATAGAGATTTTTCGTTAAAATAGGTCAAAATTTTGCTATTTTTTTCTCTAAATTAGGGTTTATTTAGAAAAGGAAATAAGCAAAGAAGCTGATTTCAACTAATTGTGTAAGTTACAGGTGTCAATATTTAACCCCCAAAAGTAAGGAAGGGTTGGGACAGGGGACCCTGAGTTTAGGGGGTCATGAGCTTCGGGGAAAATATGTCGTGTTTGATATCAAATTAGGGAAATATTATTTAGAATACTGGGTGTGTTGTTTATTTTATTACTCTATCACCGTGCAAAATGTTACACCTGATTAAAGACGTTATGACCTAAAATTGTAGATGTTTTGTTAAAAAAAGGGCAAAATTCAAAATGTTGCTATTATTATCCCTATACTATGGTTTATCTAGGAAGAAAATGGTAAAGGAGCTGATTTCAACTTTTTGTGGTATTTATAGAAGTCAATATTTACCTAAAGGAAGTTAGGGTGGATGGGAGTTGGGGGAACCTGATATTTAAGAGGTCGGGTTCATTAAATTTATAGGCTATTAATGCGAAATTATGCTTGAAGTGCGTCATGTTTGATATCAGATTAAAGGAAGATATAATAAAAACAATGTTGTTCAATTTGTTACCTTATCACCTAGCAAAAATGTTATACCTGATTGAAGACGCAAAGCCCTGAAAATTGTGATTTCATGTGCAAAATAGGTCAAAATTACAAATGTAGTAATAATAGTTCTAAATATCAATTCCTTACTGATTTGTTTGCTTAAAAAGAAGGCTATTGGTATACTTCAAAATTGCCCTGTAAGTTTTGGCTCAACAGCAAAATGGCTACTTTAACCCTTTACACAAGACTTTTTGGCGATCATTCAAAATAGGTCCCAATATTGAATAAGAGTTTTGCGGCTTTCTATTATTCGTTATTTATAGTTTGAATATGTCTTATAAAGCCTTTCTACCATGGTTGCACCCCCTTGACTACATAAAAACGCAAAATACTTCCGTTAGCCATTTAAGTAATTTATTTCTTTAATAATAATAATAATAATAATTCTTAGTGGTCATTTTGATGACAGAATGGTAGGAAAATAGAAATAAAGTAGGCCTCCCAAAGTTTGGTAGAGGGGACTAAAGCTAAACACAATTTTGAAATAATCACACTGTACCGTACAGAAATAACATTTAACTTTTTCATAAGCAAAAAAAAACTAGGTTAAAAATGATATTTAGAACTCTTATTGTAACATTTTCAGTTTTCACCTATTTTTCAGGACATTATGTCTTCAATCAGGTTAAACATTTTGTAAGGTGGTAGAGTAACAAATTGAACATCACTGTCATTGTTTTCATTATATTTGTATTAATTTGATATCAAACATGACACACTTCAAGCATTATTTAGAATCAATAACCTTTGTATCCAATGACCCCCCTATAAATAAGGTTCCCCAACCCCAATTCACCCATACTTTTTTTTGGTTATTATTTACACCAGGCATTCGCAAATAGGAAAATGCCCGGGGGGGCCACACGGATTCAAACCTGTAATCATCCGTGTGAATGAAAATGCGGATTTAGGGTATGTTTTGCAAGCAAAACAAGGATCCGTAGGATCCCTGTTTAGGGTATCACAACAGACCATTTTCTGACTTTTAGGGTGCTTATTTCCATTGCAATCCTCTCTTTGGGTATACAAAAGAGATGCAACTTTTAGAAATTCCAAATTCTATAGATTCCTTTGAATATCATTGTCCTCTTTTAGGGTGTTATTTTATCCGATACCTTGCTTATGGTTTATTTT
>JXSR01S052835.1:59066-71783 GCA_000969725.1 Ophiothrix spiculata
CCAGCCCCTACCCTTCCTCACTTTTTTTTCTGTAAATATTTACACCTATACCTATCATAATCAGTTGAAATCAGCCTCTTTGCAATTTTTTTAGGTTTGGTCAAAATTAGGGCTAATTTATGGTTACTAAATGTTTTAAAAACCAAGATGAAAATTCTTTCTCCTTTTAAGTTTTACCAGTACAGAAACTTTCAAACTTGATTTTCTCAGAATTATAGTTTTCTGAATCAGCCTGATGCATTTTACCAATTTGGATGTAACTTTGCAATCGAACATCCAATAACCAAAAGCAAGGCGTCATTTTAAAGCTTAAAATATAATCTTTCAGATGAGACCAAAAAATCAATTTTCATTTTGGTATGACGGGTCACAAATTATTCGTCTTGGACCAGAAATCTAAAGAGTCAATGGTGACCCCATCGTCTGATCTTTCCCTTGGTGTCAAAGGTTAAAAAAGAGAGGTCAAAATCTGATTTCAAAGGTTAAGGTGTCTGTGTCACATTGTCCGACCTTTCCCTTTGGGGTCAAATTTTCAACTTTGTCAGATTTTAAAGGTTATTGTGTTAAATTGAACATTCCCTTGGAGTCAAAAGGTCGAAAAAATGGTCCAATTTTCAACTCTGTAAGTTTACATATTTTGTTTACACATGGTTAAAAAGGAGTGGGAAGCATCTGCATCATTGATGCCCTTTGTTTACATATTTGCACAGACCATGTTTTAATCTGGTTAAAATGACACCTTCATGAACTTTTACTTATCATAAACACATTCAAAGATCTGTGTGGCCATGCGTTTTGAACTAGTGCATTTCAGTGTGACATCAAAAAGTTACTTTTTCACTTCTTAAATATCAGGGGTGTTTTTAGCTGTTTCATTCATTTTCAGCCCATTTTGACCTTTTACCCCAACTTTACGACATTTTCCTTGTTTTTGTCAACTAGCCTCTCACACCCCGGAAATATGCGCCAATTTTCATTTGAATGGAATTATTTAAGGAACCATGCACACTACTCTATAGGAAAAGTATACATTTTCTGAATGGAAATTTCACAAGGAATATAAAAATTGCATCATATTGAGGGTAGGGTCAATGTTACGGGAAATATATTGCCATAAATAGGTCCAAAATTGGCCCAAACTGATTTTTTGTCATTTTTGACCTATTTTGGCAATATTTCAAAAAGTTGTGTCAAAATCAAAAATTTGAGAAATGCGTCCCTAGACATGTGTTTCTAGATTCTAAAAAGCATTCGAGGTCCAACTTTTATTTTTTCAAAATTTAGGTAGGTTGTTTACAAATATAGTGGTACAAGAACAAGGGTTTTTGGGCCTTTGGGCCAAAATCATACATTTTGGTCCAAAACTGACTTATAACCATCGTCTTCTACATGGAAATCCACATCTAGAAATGTATACTTTTATATGAATTTACTTACTGGTTGCCGAGTTACAAAGCATAAAATATATCAGAAAATGAGGGGTTAAGTGTGCCCTTAACAGGGGTGTGAGAGTTCCTCTTTTCAGCTGATTTCCTCGTTTTTGAAAATTTTCTTGTGTTAACATTTCAGCTATTTTATTCATTTTCAGCTCGTTTTGGACCTTTTTACTGACTTTACGATGCTTTTCCTCGTTTTTGTCAACTGGCCTCTCACACCCCTGCCTTAAATGAGACATGGCAAGTGATTTACAGAAAGCATAAAGCATACAACTTTGCATGTATTATTGAAAAATTGTGCAAAATTAAATATGCCACTTTTACAGCTAGCTCAGTAACATTTGGCCAACTCTCACAAAATAAGTGTCAAGTCATTGTTTCTTTTTACAATCAGAGACTGCCTTTTCAACATCACACATGGGCGTTGAAACTGTGAGCAGGTACAGCTTTTGCCGCACCACTTTATGACAGAGAACAGGGGGAGAATCCTAATAAATTGTGACCCGTCATATCGAAAGGTACCTTAAGGTCGGCATAGTAAATTACAAGATACGGGCTATTGCAGCTGAGCATATAGTCAAAAATCACGTCCAAGGTCGAATTTCTAATTTCATCAGAAACGTTACCTTTGAAGTGTATTCTATCATATTAATCAGGTTCCAACATCCAAAACACAAGACGAATGTTTTAAAAACCAAGATAAAAACCCTTTTTCCATGTTTTATCAGTACAGAAACTTAAAACTCGATTTTCTCAGAACTATAGTTTTCTGAATCAGCCTGATGCCTTTTACAAATTTGAATGTAACTTTATCCAATAACCAAAAGCAAGGTGTCATTTTAAAGCTTAAAATATAATCTTTCAGATTATATATGTATATCTGAATATTCGGTGAGTCTTTATTTTGTTCCTGTTTTTACTTGTTGTATTTGATCTAGGCCTATATACACACTTTCTATGATTTAGGACTATATATTGTGTTATTTTTTCATCACATCAAGTTGGCTTACTTTGTTTTTACCTCCAATTTCAGATGAGACCAAAAAATCAATTTTCATTTTCGGACCCTTAAGGTACCTTTCAATATGACGGGTCACAATTACCTTGTTGTGGGCCCATTTTGCAAAAAAAAAAAAAAAAATATCAATTCATTTTAAAGCATTGTATTTGAGGTGCTTTCTGGTTCCCTGCAAGTGTACAACTTTAGTCGACAGCCAGGGCAACACCACATACATAAAAACAACAGAGAAAATAAAAATCTGATTTATAGATACAATAATGTAACAAAATAATACTTTTTGAGTACAAATTCTCAGTATTCACAATACTGAGTGCATCTATGGTTTCATTGTGAAAGCATAAATTCACACTGCATCATGGGAAAAATGGCAACATATTGATGGTTGAGAGCCAAAGTCCATATATGCACAGGGAACAAAAGAGCCACAAGGCCGTATTTGCACCTTTGTTGCACGTGCAAGTACGGCTTTGTGGCTCCTTTTTATTTTTCCGTGCAGATATGGCCTTGTCGCTCTCAACCCTCGATGTATTCCCCGTACAATACAAAGTTTACACATGACTATATTTTAAACAAAACTTCCAAAAAACAGATTCACCACAGAGTCAAATAGTATATAAATAATGAATGTTATGAGTATCAATGGTAAGAATATTTTCATGAGATAAAAAATTAAATGTTGCATTTAACGAGTCGAAGCCGAGTTAAATTAAACATTTAATTTTTATCGAATGAGAACATTCTTTTCCATTGCACGAATTCAATCATTTATTATTTGTTTTATATAATTCATATTAAGATTCTTGTCATTTGATGCATTTCACTTCTAAGGCCCATATCTTGAAAGGTTTATTTATACTATACAGTCCACTATGCATTGACGAACAGAGTGCATTTTTTATTTTCCGTTTGCACTGGTAGAGTGCAATGGAAAATTAAAAAAAATGCATTTTTTCCGATGAGTCAAAATGATGAACCAATCAAATGACAACAATCTTTGTATGAGTTATATATAACAATCAACACTCAATATAGATCAGGGCCCATATTCATGAAACACCACAAACTCTATTTGGCTCCTAACTATTTGTCTACCTGTCAAAATTTGACGACAAAGAGTTAGCCAACAAGAGTTAGTGGTGTTTCATTAATATGGGCCAAGTTTACTTTATACTAGGAGCATCAATAAAAGTAGATCACCGTTTGAAAATCAATTCTAACCCTTGCATATCCAACCAATGGTGTTTGCACTGTTTCTGTCAACTCAAAAGGTCAAAAGGCAGACTGCCGAGTGCAATAGCATGGCGGAACATCTTGGCCCTGAACATCATCATTTTTGGGTCACTTTGCAGCAAGAAAATGGACCTAGCTTTTTGATATTTTTGTATATTTGCCATTTTCGGCTGCAGCCCACCACAAACCAGCCCACCCCACCCACCACTCACACCTACACACTTTTTATGACCACTTACAGAATAATCATGGCCCAATAATATATATTACACTACAATATACAAAAATATACTTTGTATGAAAATAAAGAGGTAAAAAAGGAGGTACATATTTTAAATCATGTTATAGTTCTAGAAATCACATGATGTTTACAATTAGAAATACTCAAATTGATACAATTTGAATGACCATTAGCAGAGGAAGAAAAAACAGAAACAATTAAAATCTGCTTTGTATTGCATGCACTCATTTTTATATGTGACCATCCACCACCTCCTCCAGTAAAGTCAGCTCTTGGTCAATCTTGTTTTATTCTATATTTAAAAAAAATCATATCTCTAACATAGTTTTAAGTTTAATTTTTATGTCATGCCAAATCAAAGTAGATTTATCCTTTAAAGGAGCTTGGTCCGATTTTTCAAAGTTTAGATTTCAATGTCATATGAAAGATGAACACTCGAGAGGTCTAAGTTTCAAATTTCTGCTGAATCGGTCAAGCCGTTTTGTTTTTATTGGCAATTTCTGAGCTGTCTATACATTACTGTATAAAAGTAATTATGTTACCATAATTAGACATTTTTTACATATATATCTCCAAAACGGAAGATAGCTCAGCCGTGAAATTTCATATGGGTTATGAGAAAAATATGAACAACATTTTGGCATCAAAATCTCAAAAAGTTTGAACAAAAGTTGATGTTATCGGACCATGCTCCTTTAAAGCTTGATATGAAAGAATACGTATAACTGAGAAAACTTGCTTTGAAGATTTCATTTTATGTTCATTTCCAACATAACTTTATGTAGAAATGTGAAGTTTTCTCCCTGTTTTCTTATATTTTACAGTTGAAATAAAATCTTCCGTTGGAATTTAATAAAAGCATGAATATTTCAAATTTGCAAAAATCACCATTTTGTCAAAATATTGCCTTTTAACATGTACCTATATCTCAAAATAAAAAATGTTGACTTTACGGGACGAACATGGTGGATGCTAGCACATATTAAAACTTTGAAATATCATGCTTCCTTAAGATGCACTACATTACATTTTGAACACCAGAATGCAACACTGACCCAAGTCCATGATGCCCTGTCAGGCAAAAGATATACGATCATAATGTCCAATATTGATTTTTTATGCAATCGTAGTAAATTTCGGTAATATTAACAATGGCCATGTGAAAAGGTCGGAGCTAATATTAACAATGGCCATGTGAAAAGGTCGGAGCTGAAGAAAATCAAGTGAGTTTCTGACCAAATGCTTCCCAGAGATGTAAGGGGCCGCTTCAAAACTCCTTCAGTCGCCTGCCGGTTATGGGCAGGTCTGGCCTGGTTCAACCGTAATAAACAATAGCCAATCGCCCAAAACTGGCCAGAACCGGAAGGCAACTGCCTGTTGTGTTTAGAAGCAACTCCTAAGGCAATAATACACCTCTTTTAGTCTCAATAGAAAAGCATGGACTTGGGTCACTGTTGCATTATGACTTTCATTTTCTTATACCACTACATAAATTATCACCACAAGACTGTCTTCTTTCTTCCTCCGTTAGTGTAACCCACGGCACCCAGTTTCCCTGGTGTAATTTAGGATCGGCACGGGGGTCCTTGGGTTTGTTCCCTGGTGGGACAGCTGTTCTGTTCCATGCATCTAGTCTATCTAATAACTGATCCACAATATCTGAAATAAATGGGATTAAAGGAAAATTGAGATTAAAACCAACTCAACTAGACGGAATTACTGAAACATTATATGCAGGATATATGATACAATTATTAAAATCGCTGTGCTTAAGGCTGGGGTAGACCTTCAAATGGCATAAACCGTTTTTGTACTCTAACTTTCAAACTAATTGCATAAACTATATAAAAGTATACATTTTTAGAGAAGTGGATTTTTACCCTGAACATGATGATGATATCAGTTTTTGACCAAAACTGTAAATTTTGGCAAAAAATGCCAAAAACTGTATTTTTTGCCCCAAAATTTATGGAAAGCCTAACTAAAATTTGCATTCATGAAATGTTGAACTTTTTTGATTTTTGGAATTTAGAAACAACTGTTTAGGAAAGATTTTCTCAAATTTTTGATTTATATCTTATTTTTTTTGAAAAATTGCCAATGATAGGCCCAAAATTGCCATTTTGGTGGCAGCGGTGGGATTTTTTGACCTATTTTGGTCATTTTTTTAAAAACTAAGATAAAAATCAAAAATTTGAGAAAACCTTTCCTAGACAGTTGTTTCTAAATTACAAAAAGCAAAAAAGTTCAAAATTTCTCAAATGCAAATATTAGTTACGCTTTCCAGAAAATTTTGGGGCAAAAAATATGGTTTTGGGCATTTTTTGCTAAAATCGTTTTTTGGTCGAAAATCGATATCACCAATATGTTCAGGGTAAAAAGCCACTTCTACAAATGTATAATTTTATATGGTTTATAAAATTAGTTTGAGAGTTAGAGTACAAAAACAGTTCATGCTAGTTGAAGGTCTACCCCAGCCTTAAAGATAGCCTCAATTTTTCACATTTGAAAATCGTTTCATTCAACGAAGCTTTAATTTATCATCACTAGAAGTAAATATCTGCTTTAAATGAATGAAGCAACTGTTAACACTACGGATTTGCTTCGTCAATTTAAGCAAACTCTTCGTTGAAAGAACCTCTTATTTTTAACGATCATCGTACCTTGATTGAACTAAGCAAAACCTTTTATGTGCACAGGATTTGTTACTTTTTTCCAATGTTAATTCTATTGTGCCTGTTCACACCCAAGCAAGTCCAAGCTGTGTAGACCAGTACAGGCCAAATTAAACATAGTCAGCCTCCAAACAAAATTTTCGCTACCAAACATTTGGTTGTGACGTCAATATGACGAGTGACTCCAAACAAAATAACTTCAACACCAAGTTGATACCAAATAAAATTTCGGGCTAGATTGCACATGCTATTGAATTGCCTTATATACATTGGACCAAATGTTTGTTACTCGTTCATACTTTAAATTCGATGGCAAACATTTGGTGACATCACAACCAAATGTTTAGTAGGGACGATTTTGTTTGGAGGCCGACTATGTTTTGAGCCTAACATATTCATGAAATGTTGCTAAGCTAACTCCACTTGACATCTCATTATATGTTTTGGTCCAACTATACCAAGCTTAATATACCACAAATAAATGAATACGCCAGTACAAGAAAACCCCAACTCCAATAGCTCCCGTCTGTACTAAATATAAATGCATACAAATCTCTGAAAATGCTTTCAAATCACTAAAAAGCATTTCTATGTCTATATCCCAATCCAGGGTTCGTACACCTTGGAGCCTTTAAAATTCAAGGACTTTTCAATGACTTTCAAGGTCCAAAAGCATGATTTTCAAGGACCAGGGTTCGTACACCTTGGAGCCTTTAAAATTCAAGGACTTTTCAATGACTTTCAAGGTCCAAAAGCATGATTTTCAAGGACTTACCACAGCATAATTTGCAGTATGCTGAACTCTTGTTCCTGCCGAGCAAATTTCCAGGACTTTCAAGGCCTTGAAAAGGTGTTTTCAAATTCAAGGATTTTCAAGGACTCTCAAGGACCGTACGAACCCTGCCAATCATAGTGTTTACATCTGACCTTATAGTTGACTTTTTTAGACATTGTGAGATTATTTTTCTAGTATATAGTTGTAGGGGAGCTCATGGAATTGGGGTTTTCTTGTACTGGCTTTTTAAATAGCAACTATGTACTATAACAATTATCTAACAATGTCTAAAAAAGTCAACATTAAGGTAAAAAATGACACTATGATTAGGATATTGACACGAAAATGCTATTTTAGTGATGTGAAAGCATTTTCAAAGATGTGTGTGCATTTATAAGTATAACTATAAAGAGACTGGCCTAGATTCTTCCCACTAATTTTTTTACCTACATATTTTTTTACATGAATTGTTAGAACATGTTTATATGAAGAGCTTCCATAAGGGAATAACTCCAATGGCTGCTTTGTGTAATCTTTCTTTGGTTAAATGTTAACATGTTAAAATATAATGACATAAAATTGAAAGAAATATTGCTTTTGTGATTCAGTATTATACGCTGAATCACCATATTCATTATGAACCAATTTATATATTTTGGTCATTTTAATTAAACACTATAACATTTAAAAAACAAAAAAGTACACAAAGCAGCCATTGGAGTTATTCCTTTTTGGAAACAAGCTCTTTATATTAATATAACCTACAAGTAGTTTTCCATGATTTTGAGGAATATTGGAGAAAATTGCAATTCTTTATCTGCTTTTAATTTTTTTCGCCGGCGAAAAAAAGATGTGAAAACAGTGTTTCTAGTTTCAAAATTTAAAAAGATTTTGTTGCTACACACGTGATGGGTAAACAAATTACTTTTTATGAAATCGTTTCTCTTTTAATATGTTTTAACTTATCTCTAAGAGCTTTGTTTTATTTTTCATCTGGTAAATACAGATCAGAGGTACAAATTTAGGATTCTGAAAACACAAGATAGTCACACCACCAGCAAAGAATGATATATTACAAATTAGTTATCTCTCAATTTGAGCCATATCTGTTTAAAGTTTTGTACTTTTTAGGATATTACTACACTTTTAAGCTTTATTTAGAGCATTTCCATAAGTTTTTAATTCTAAGTGGAATCTAGGCTAGTAACAGAAGGGAGCTATTGGAGTTGGGGTTTTCTTACACTGGCATATTCAAATATTCTTGTCATTTGATTGGTTAACACAGCATTCAACAGCTAAAAATATCTGGTATATTTCGGTAACTGGAGAATGTGGGCCTATACCATTGGCCTCCACATTTTGAGACAGGCAATAATAGACCCACAGTCTCCAGTCACCTTTAGGGCAGATGTTTTGGACCATTGCACCCGTGAACAGTAAACATTTATTATATATGAACCAATCTGTGTAAAAAAAATGCAAAAAAAAGAAGTATTAACTATTTTTGAAGAAAAATATTGATGCCATTTTGAAAGTGTTTCTGTAAACGAAATAATAAGCAAGGCTCATGTATAATTGAAATAAGATTGAACGTCATTTTTCCGTCTAGTTTTTGAAAAAGAATCGTAGCCGTAAGCTCTCACCTTTATTCCACTCTGCAATGTTGTAGAACTCACATGGATCTTTCTTGACATTAAATAAACATGGTGCTATAGTTGTATTACAGTTGTTAGATGCATTAGCAGGCTTTTGCGGGCAAGAAACTACTGCTGTTTTGGACTTCAGTGGAGACGATGTATTTTGATCTGCAGGTATATAATAGTATTCAAAACAAATACAAGATAATTAGTGAGATTGTTTTTTCTCCATAAATGAAAATTGCTATGGACAACTTATAGTCGCCTAAAGAAAACTTTTTCACTTTTACACGTCTTGTGCGCCAAGTTTAATTTCGCACAAAACTCATGCGATACTTGATCGTAAGCTCGCCTGATTTGACAGTTCTGTTGCTGTGATGATTAACGATTTGATTGGGTTGAAGTTCACGCACAGTGCAATTTGGTCTTGCCAAGAATGAAAGGGTGTTTTTCTCTTTTCAGAGTACGTTAGTCATAATATGCCCATCTGGTAAAGGTAAACAATATTCACACAATCTGATTCAATAAAATTGCAATTTGCATGACACTGCATGACAACTATATCAATACGTACGTGTGAGAGACTATATACTGCAAGGTCATGATGCGTTTGTCTTTTCTAAGCCTGCGGCTCTATTCAGGTAACTTTACCTGTACTCAAAGTAAAAATACAGTATGTGCATTTATAAAGCATAGCAGATACTTCCTATAAACGTGCAATCTCACTTGAATCCACTCCCATTCAAGAAAGTTGTATTTACACATGGTAGGTACCACCTATTTACGAAAGAGAATTGATTGTCTGCTCATTTGGGTAGGATTTCTCCAAGCTAGCGAAAGGGAATCAGCTTGCTATAGATCTGTGATTCACATACTGTTTTTTTAACTTTGTTTGGCAATACTGTAGGCCTAAAGCTGAATTCAGACTCGACGCAAACGCACCAAGCTTGTGCAGATAGGAGTTTTGAGCAGTTCCGATCAATCGATATCAAAACGTAACACCACTTGCGGCAACGCAAATCGAGTTGAGAAAAGCTGAACTTTCCAGTGTGTTTTCATGTCATCGGCTGCTGCAGTCCGTTTGCATTTTGAGTGTGAATTCATTTGCGGTGCCGTTTAAGGTGAACATTATTGGAAATGCAAAGCATTGCGTTTTATGTATGAATTCAGCTTGAATGATGCATTCAGAGTAATGCTATGGTCACATAACCACTGGTCACCAACCGGTGTCTGGAAATCATAAGGAAGCCGCACTGTTGCAAGATCGGTTTGAAATCTATGAAATTTTACGTTGCCCGGTCAGTCACCAGTCAGTCGCCGATTGTTATTGAACCATAAGGCAAAAAAAATAAAAATTGCTTGGTTGTCCTCCACAACTTTTTTGAGCAAGTGCGGGCGGGTGGATTTTATTTTTTTCCAAATGCAAGTCAAAACTACACACAATTATGGCCTCTATAAAGATGCAAATAAGTCTACTGTACCGAAAATCGCTTTATACAAGTTTAAAAAAAGTTTTTAAAGGAAACAAAATGAAAACAGCAACTTGGAAAATTATTTTCAAAAAATCAAAATTCTCAAAAAAAAAAAAAAAAACCTTTTTTTTGGAAATCTAAAAATAAGGCGCGATATGGGCGGGCGGTCAAGGACAACCAAACAACTTTTTTTTTTTTACTAAAGACAACATTGTTTTTAACTACAGGTGGAATTCATGCGGCATGCTTTCGCCATCTCTACGGCTCACGGACACTGCCTGGTCTCTGCATGGACACCATCCGGTCACTGGCCGACTGCACATGCGCTGTGTGTTTGTTAGGCCTTGTATCCATTGACTGTACCCATATTCCGTGTGCACTTTTCTCGTTTCCCATTGTTTCTAATTGTGCGGCAAAACATAGACATATACTTCGTTCTGCTTAGTGATCATATCTGTGGCCTTTGTACAGCAGGTGATTCATATGACTAATTGGCAGCACCAACAATCAACATGTTCATACTTGGTGAACACCATGAAATAGGAATATCTGCCGTACACAGACCACTGATATGATCACTAAGCAGAACAAAGTTAATTGTTTGTGTTGCGCCGCACAATTACAATGGGAAACGAGACAAGAGCAGAATATGTGTACAGTCAATGGATACAAGGCCAGGCATAGAGGTTGACATACCTTGTGCAATACCATCTGGAAAGTACCATCTGCTATACTGCATATTTCTTTTTCCGACAAGAATCTTGTAGTCTCCACTACGTAAAGCCGAATAATTGGCTTTGGTGTCAATATTGTGTAATATTTCAGTTCTGGGTGATGGCGCTCCTCTGAAATTTGAATTTAAAGATAAAATGAAATGTTTAGGTTCAATCTTCAGTGGTTTAAATCTTTAACCCTTTGAACCCTGACCATTCCACGTGCATCTGTACCGCTGACCCGGGCCAACCCGAAAGTTAAAAATCACGATATAATGCCTAAACTTTCTTAGATGTTGATTTTTCTTGCTTTACCTTTTCATTTTACACTTAGTCTGAAATGTTCCAATAACCAGCAATCACAAAACAATAATATTTATGTCGACCACCATATTCGACATTTACGTTGTAGTCTATGGGCGAAGCCATATTTGTTGAAAATTTGATCAAATTTACGAAAATGTGAGGAATAATTCAGCTCTGTCGAGTAAATAAGAGTAGAATAGCTCTGTCGAGTAAATAAGAGTAGAATGGCCGGTCAACCATGTGTTCAAAGTTTTATTGGTATCTTCCGATATAAATAAGACCATTGGAAATTTAAACTACCCATGCCTGTTGACACACACATCAAGTTTCTGACACGTGACCTTGAAGCCGTTAAACCGGCTCGTCGGGTTCAAAGGGTTAAATATCAACCTCAACGGCAAAATATCCTCCAGTCAAGTACATAACAAGTACTTAAAACATGAAAATTTTCATTAACAACAATTTTTGCGCATGAATAATTTTGAATCATTTTGCACATTTGTGACCCATCATATCAAAAGGTCGGCACAGTAAATTACGAGATACGGGCCATTGAAGCTGAGCATAGTCAAAAATCATGTCCAAGGTCAAATTTCTAATTTCATCAGAAACATTACATTTGAAGTGTATTCTGTCTTATTAATCAAGTTCTAACATTCAAAACATAAGAAAAATGTGTTAAAAACCAAGATAAAAATCCTCTCTCCATTAAAGTTTTATTTAGTACAAAAACTTTAAACTTGATTTTCTCAGAACTGTAGTTTTCCAAATCAGCCCAATGCCTTTTGACAATCTGGATGTAACTTTGCAACCGAACATCCAATAACCAAAACTTAAGTGTCATTCTAATGCTTAAAATCTCATCTTTTAGATGAGACCAAAAAAACCCCCCGATTTTGGGACCCTTAAGGTACCTTCCGATATGACGGGTTACATTTTTACTTTTACAGTCATTTGCAAACCGTCGTCATTTTGAGCCATTTTATGCGACATATTATTATCAAAACTAACCCCAATGAACTTGAACTTGATGTACTAAAATCAGTAAAAATTGCTTGGGATCCCTTCTATCAAAATCAGCACCAACATCCAGTTCAACCTAATAAATCTCACAGTACTGGGCATGTGACAAATATCGTAAGTATTCCAGTCATGGTTATACACAGCAATGTTGACAAAGACTGGAGCATTGGGTGAAAATCATTAAATTC
>JXSR01S052846.1:4923-18193 GCA_000969725.1 Ophiothrix spiculata
AAATCACTAGAAAGCATTTCCATGTTTTTATCCCAATCATAGTGTCATATTTGACCTTGTAGTTGACTTTGTTAGACATTGTTAGATAATTTTCCGAGCATATAGTTGCAGAGGGGAGCTCATGGAGTTGGGATGTTCTTATTATAGATGTTTAAATATAGCAACTATGTACTATAACAAGTATCTAACAATGTCTAAACAAGTCAACTACAAGGTCAAATGTGACGATGTGATTAGGATATTGACATGAAAATGCTATTTTAGTGATGTCAAAAACTTTTCAGAAATTTGTATGCATTTATATTGTATAAATATAATTTACAAAAGGGAGCTATTGGAGTTGTGATGTTCTCATTCTGGCGCATTCAATTGTTACTGTCCATTTCAAAGAACTAGCACATTACTATATTATACTACAAAGAGTACGGCTAAAACAGGTCATTAAACAATTTCGGTTTTTCCTGTAAAACACAACTCTTTGATAACAACTTTATGTCGACACATACGCGTATGTCGAGATCGACAACACATTATTGGACAAATCAAGCTCTTATTGTTTCAAATACGAGCTTATTTTTTAGCAATTGAATGCGCCAGAATAAGAACATCACAACTCCAATAGCTCCCTTTTGTAAATTATATTTATACAATATAAATGCATATAGTCTCGACAGAAACATTAGGCTAACGTACTTTTTTAACGCGTAGTAATAATATAACTTTAACGTTACAGATATTTTTAAGTATAGGTTAAAAATTATGTCCTTTTTTCAGAAACTCTTTGAAGATGTAAATCCATGATGTTATAAAAAGCATTGACATTAAACGACAAATCCACGTTTTATCTAAATAATTCAGAAATTCATGAACATATCCGCCCTGGTCTTTAATGCCATGTATCTGTGTCAACAATGTATATACTTCATATCATTTCAACCAGCTGTTGAATATATTCCAGCGAGGAGGTATCATGAATACCTCTGTAACTCACATGCATTTCATCTTTATTTCCTGCTCAGCACTCTCTATACTTTATAGTCCACATACTACGCTATGATTGGGGCCTTGTTTTGAGCATAGTGTCATCTCTGTAACTCTGTGCAAGGTAATTTCCTTGCTCTGTGATACAGGTTTTATAAAACAAGCAACCAAGATCGTTCATGCAGTTAGCGTCTGATTCTTTTATCGATCATCAATTAAGACAAGTGATAAAATCTTTTCATGATGAATAAAAGCCTAGTGACCTTGTTGTTTGACATAGGGGTAATTGTAATTGTATATCAAATGAAACATTCAGAGTCATTTTTTGGAAATACTACATATGGCAGCTACTCTTTTGTGAGTTTCTAAGTGAGGATTTTGGAGGTAATAATAAAAGCTGCCATATGTAAACCGGGTCTGAATCGCAAAGCGTGAAAAACCTGTCGGAGCTTCGGGGTATTTTTCTCAAAAACAATTGTGTTTTACCCCACAGAGGTTGGTATCATTGTAATCTTGACAAAATAAGCTACATTATGATATATATTTCATAATAAAATGTCGAATTTGTGACGAGATATTGATGTAGAAAATTAAAGTTTTACTTAAATAATCGCAAGTCAGCTTTTCACTCAGCCATGTAACATCTCATGTTGGTCGAATGCGTTCACAAATTACTTCACATTAAAGCTTGAAGTCTATGCTATCGCATGAAACAAGTTTTTTGATCTGTTGATTTTTCTACTTTTTCTAAAATACGCCAAGCCTCAACCAATCGTATAGCATTTGGTTTTACATAGCGTTAAACGAAAAACTCACGGATGTAGATTGGTTTGTATTTCAATAGCCAATCAGCGAGGCGTATTGAGCCGACCCACACTGCCGCGGTGGCGGGCTGTATAAATCGTTTAATATAATAAAGATGAAATGTATGTGAACTATTATGCAGTCGATGTATAATGAGACTAATGACAGATGCGAAACGATGCAATGTCCTTTTTTTCCTCTTGATAGAATAACATTGGTATATGTATAATGTATATTAATGTGTGTTGATACATGTAGGACTCTCAAATATGAGTTCCGGTTTCTTTTATTTAACCAGATAAACCATTCATTTTTATAGTATTGTTTGCCTTTTACCTATCATGCATGTATATGTATGGGACTCATCAAATATTGTATTAGGTTGTAAGTGTTGCAATTGCTTTGTCAAAGCATATAATACTTTGATTCACGACATACCAATATGTATTATTCAAACACACACAAACACACCCCCACAAACAAAAAAACAAAAGTATATAAAATATTTACTTATTTTAATAAATCATATTATTCTTATTTATGTCAGAAGTAGATGTACGTAATGACTCTGTGGTTCATTTTAACAGTTACTATGGTGTTTTTCATTTTATTTTAGAAACGCGGGAAATTTGTTATTACAAAGTTAATTTTTGTTTTATGCCCTCATAATAAAAAAAAAAGATATTGTCACACTGACACGCTGACTCATTGTTTACCAATTCCACAAACAAGACAAGACATCCTCTTCAATCAGGTTAACCTAGCTAACCAAGTACCTCTTAAGCTAATACCATTTTCCGTCATCATCTGTATCAATATACATCAATAAGTTAAAGCAATTTCATCAGTTTGTCTTCAAGCTAAGAGTTGACCTAAATTGCTTGTTGTTGATGTTACATAGCCTCTTATTTCCGGCGACAAAGTCATATCTACGAACTTATAATTTTCCAGGACATGCTTGCCATATTATGAAATTGTTTCGTTAATGAAAAACGTCAAATTGTGTGGTTATTTATTATCTATTATTATTGGAAAAGTGAATTAAATGTTGCCCAAATATGCAAATCAAGACATTGGCCTTTATAGGAGTTAATCGCTTCTGATATGAGTAATTCATGAATGGAAATCCAATTTGCTGACAGTTGCACAGTAGTATATATGTTTTTTTAAGAAGTTTTAATTCAAATCATATAGTTGTAATACATTTTTCATTAAAAACAGTGAAAAGTAGTAAACAGAGTACCTCATTACAGTGTGAAGCAAACATAGTTTTATTAAAACAATTGAATTTGGTTAAATTACAATCGAGACTCACTATATACTTTTTGGGGTGGCAGGCAAAATGTTTTACACGGGAAATTACATTTAATTTAAATACTCTGAATGTTTTGTATCGGTAATATATGCCTTCAGATTAAATTGTTCAACCCAGCAAATTTGATCAACAGCAAATTATAAAGTTCAATATTTCAGTAGCTTAAGTGACTTTATTCGTGGATAAGTAACCATCATTTGATCGTCTGATCGTCTCGAGCAATTAAAACAGCCACTTGCCTGTGTAAAGCCGTCAGCCTTCTGGTCCATAATATCTGTTCTATTGGGCAAAAACAGATTATCAAATGAGACATATTCTGTATCATGTAACGCCATGCGGGGCAAGTTTTTTCTCACCCCGACCCCGTCGTTCCTCGACTATTTATTTCCCGACCCGCCCGACCCGATAACAATTTACCTTACCCCGACTGACCCTGACCCGAAATGATTTTTTCTAGACCGGACCGGAAGTATTTCATGATTTCCCGGTCAAAATGGGTATCTTTCCCCAAATCTCAATCCTTCTTTATAATTACGATCAAAGCCAAAAACGACTCGGAACAAATGACTTTAATTATGACCTCACGAATCTCTGAATTGTTGCAGTAACAAAACGGATGCTAAAGCTTAAGGCTACAGTCCCTAAAAACGTCTCGCCTCAGAAAAAAAGACTTATGTGCAATATGGAACTGGCGAAACGTAATTTGACGATTTTGTGTACAAGCGCTTGAATTTTAGCTTTCATTTGACCTATTTTTGACAATTGATAACCTTTATAAGAAACATTGAGTTGCTTATTTCATTTTTCGCCATGTGCACTGTTGCTTTTGATCATGTGTATGTAAAATGTGAATTTTTTATGCGCTTCGCGTGAATTTCAAGATATCATATCCCTTTTTGTCAACATTTGCTAAAATTATCATATTTGACGAAATTTTTCGCGCACTACGAAAACATCAAATTCTATAATTTTCCCTCCGACCATTTTACTCAGGAGGGAGGGGCCAAGGCTTATGACTATGTGTGTGTGTGTGGGGGGGGGGCAAATGCCCCCAATTCTCTTCCCCTTCCCCCTTGACGCCGCCTCTGCAAGCTGATGGTCGATGCTTAGAGACCACATGAAAAACCACGCGCTTAAGTGGTCAAATTCACCTCACATCGATCCATTACTGGTTTGTACAGTACAAATGAAGAAGAATGAATTAGTAGTTAATTGTCAAATATAGGGTGTCAAATGAAAGCTGAAATCCCAGCGCTGGTACTCAAGGTCTTTTGTTTGTTCTTTTTCGAGTTCCATATTTGCACATGAGCCATTCTTTCGAGATGAAGCGATACTTTTTTGGATTTTGTTCTGGAAAAAATTACGTTTTCAAGATTTTATATAAGCAATTAAGATTTTATTGTGTTATATATGAAATACTATTTACGTAGTTTAGATAATGACTTGCCAAAGAAATTTAATAAGTCTATTATTAATCACATAATGTAATTTTCATGAAGTCGAGCTATGATATTTTCAAAATCGTCATTATTGATGCAATTAGTAAGAATAATTTGTACTGACAAAATTAGCAAAATTGTTGCATTGCCTTTACTTACAAATCTGAGATCGGTTCCAAGGTCTTCAGATCTTTACTGGACACAATTCAATAGAATTATTATGTATATGTCTCAAGGTAACTCACATTGTCACTTTTGACGAAAGGAAATGCACATAGTTATGCTTAGCCTCAAATCATTGTTTAATGAAAGAGAAATAACATCTTTTGAGCAGATTATAATGTGCTACCTGCTATATCAGTTGATAACAAATTCAATAAAATAAACATCTTTCATACTTATCATCATTTTGTTTTTGAAAAAGTTGTATTATTTTTATTTTTGAGTTATATAGGTTTGCCAAATAAATATAAAATATCCTTGCATTTATCTATTTCAGAAATTACCAAGTACATACTAGAATAAACGTCATTCAAAACAGACACAAACATATCATTAAGTTTTTGATATTGTCTTTGGAAAAACAAAGTAAAATCAAGTCGGTCGGTCAGGTTTTTTTTTACTTAAAGGAGATTTTGATCTTTAAAATA
The DNA here is from genome assembly GCA_000969725.1 of Ophiothrix spiculata. Lineage (NCBI taxonomy): Eukaryota > Metazoa > Echinodermata > Ophiuroidea > Amphilepidida > Ophiotrichidae > Ophiothrix > Ophiothrix spiculata. The sequence continues at coordinate 10,113 of JXSR01S052846.1, forward strand.
TCTCAAAAACAATGCATGTTGTAGTCATATGACAAAAACAAACACGATTATTTTTAGTTATCTCTGACATGACACCAAAGATTTGTTAATTTAACACATTGTTGTGAATTTCTGTGCTAGAAACGGTGAGTTTAATTTAAAAAAATTGTAAAAAAAACCGGCCCAATTTTGCCGGATTTTTAAGGAAACGGAAAAGGATAACACAACAATGTTTTTGTCTTATCTACTGACAGATTGTGTTTCAAATGGATTTAGAAGAAAACCTGAAACCTGTAATTTTACCAAGTTGAGTGATATGTTAAATTTTCAACAAGTGAGCTCGTCCTCACCTGATCAATTAATTAATAAATGGAAGTGTATTATATTGTTCACAGCTCATTTTTCTATCATTTTAAAAATTATATTTGCACCATTTTAAAATTATATAATTCTTCTTTGTATCAAATAGTTTTTTGAAACTTTTACACAAATTACGAACTCATTTTAACCAAGTGTATCTTAGGTAATCGCTGTATAATTTCACCTGACTTATGATTTCTACCTGCAACCCCTACTGCTTAAAGTTTATACTTTAATTAATTAATAAAAAAACATCTAAGATAAAAGATCAGCAACAAAATAAAAAACAACGATCAAGAGTTCACAAGCCCACAAAAAGCAGTATAATTATTTTACATTAAGGTAAATCCTTAATTCGTGGTACTTCACTGGTGTGTAATTCTCTGTACTTTGTTAAACTTGATTCAAAGGAAGTGTGATTGTCAGAGAAACCACCTGACAGACTGGTTGTATCTGATTGCACTTGTTGATGATTCAGAAATAATATTTGCTTCTTGATTTTGGAATTTGCATTCTATTCAAAGGTAGGTATTGGGCATTTCACTTAGATTTGTAGGATGAAATTATTATAAGATATACATAAGTATCGAGAGTAGTAACATCTCCGATACTTTGTATAATTTGATTTGTACAAAAAAACAATGAGTATGCTCATATGTTTTATTCTGTTGCGGTTTACATTTTTTTTTTATAACTGTGTATGTTTCCTTTGCCGTGATGTTCAAACACCAACATAATCATTTGGCTTAGATAGCCCTTTTAACGGGTTTCACCACATGAGAGGCTGAGATCATATACAACTTAGCAATTAAATGCAACCTCGTATTGTTACATAATTGACTCACGACTGACAAGATTTAATCCGCCATAATCCGTCTTCATAATTTGTAGCAGGAAATAACCATCATTAAGGTGAATGACACCAATCAATAATGTCAGGGTCCTTAATCAAGCTTGTTTAATACGGTCAGTTTATAGTTCATTTGAGCTACCAAATATTTGGTGCAACAAGTCTTTGTTTAAACATATAATCTGATATATAATTATGCATTTTATAATAATAACGGAGGCTGTGATGAATGTTTGGTAGTTTATCCGTTATTGATTAACAGATGCATTGGAGTTAATGTAATCACAAAGACTAGTTGCACACAGTATTTTGTACCCCAGAAAGAAACTGATTCATTCAAATAATATTTTGCGTGGTTGATATTTTCCACGATATTACAATTTAGTTAACGCCTAGACTGTTTTCTTTGTGTGAACGAAATGTTTCATTAAATCGTACTTCTGTGAACATTTCTCTCGTAAAATGACAGCGTTTTTATTGTTTACCTTTAGAGGATTACAAAAACTGAATTTCACGGTAGGTAGCATTACAAATTGTAAATCGTTTGTAATGGGTTTACTAAATCGTCAGTTCGCTACGTCCAAATATTTTGTAAATATGAATAGACTTCACAGTAGGATTACATTGACTGGTAGACGCAATGAAAAGGAATTACAATTTACACATGCTAATTTAACAAAAATGAAAAACTATTTTGTTAACAATTTTGTTTACGACACGTAAACTGGATAATTGAACTCAACAAAATGTTTACAGGCCTCTATATTCAGATAACCTACGGGCAATACATGTCTGGAAATACTTTAAAAACCTCCTTGCTAGTTTGTTATTCTGTATGTTCAATCCATATAAGTTCAACGAGGTTATCCTTACTTACACGCTGTATTCCTAACACTTTTTGTTGTATTGGCTGGTATATTGTCTGGGTTTAAAAGGTAGGTATGCAGTTTATTTTGTAGCCGCTCCGATATATGAATTATATTTATCTTTATATTTTGCATTGTTTATGCTAATTATCTAAATGTATGGTCTACTTTCAGGTCTTTTTTCTTGGCTCTCCAGCTCATTTGTCCATTCGTTTCTTTGTTGTATATTTCTTGATGTTTTTGGTAGTGTTTGTATATGATGTGTCAAGAGTTTTTTTTCTACCCTACATGACATTCGCCAAAAGACATATGAAAAACTTTCTAGTTTGAAAAACATCGCTAACTATATGATTAAAGAGAGTTATATGTTAACTTTTACAATTACTTAAATCACATGTCTGTATCAGTTTAAGTTCATGTTTATCTTTAGTGACTTCTTCATCAAGATGTACACAATAGTTTTCGTGCTTGTTCCCCGCTTTGATGGTCAACCATTCAAATACAGTAATGCCTTTAGGTGCATACTTTCTCATCCAGGACCCCTAAATAGGGGATACTGTAGAGCTCTGTAGTCTCAACTGAATTATTTTCAGTCTTTCTTTACACCTGTTGACAGTCCTCAATGACTTTGCCTTCCGTATTTTCTCTAAACAAAAGATATCTTTTTCAATATTTTATTTAGTATATTAGGTTTTTAAGGAGCATGGATCAAAAAAATATGAGAGATTACTACATTAACTGTCACTTGGTTTGCTCATCTGAGTCTGTCCCATCCAGGTTATGGGAAGCTGCACAAAGGATGAATAATACAACCTAAGTACCGATAAAAATGTGTCTACGGAAGCACTTCCAAGTGAAGTGAAATGGTTGTGACGATTTACCTGTAAATATTAAAGAAAATAACAAGAAAGAATAAAAGGGAGAATACGCACAACGGATAAATGAGCAAGTCTTGCAAACATTACTCAAGGTCTAAATACAACTTTGAGTCTTTAAAAGTGCATATGATATGATTCTTGTCATCTCGCCAATAAACATCCGATCTCTCACTCTCAAAGTAGGTTAGCACCCTCCAGATAACATATCAAGCTTTCCCATGTGGTTAGTAGTTACATGACATCAGGTTACGATTGTGGTGGTATTCAATAAAGATGTCACAAGAAAACCAAAACAATTAATAGAATAATGCAAAACCGAGACTATAAATATCCAATATCAATTTAAAATGCTTAATTTAATTAAACTCTTTTAATCAGGTAATCTGAAATACGGCCTAACACAAATTATCTTCAAGACTAGAAATGTTGTATTGAAAATTTATCATTTAGCGTTTCGCTGACAAAGTAGGGGGAAAAGTTCATGTTTATTGTTTTCATGGCTATGATGAAGATTTTAATAGAAGTAAGAGAGTTCACTGCATGCTAGCCATGTATGATCTAAACAGAACCGAATTTTACTTGGATCTAGGACTATATAACGGTTTGCTGTTTCGCTTACCTAACTATTTTATTTATAAAGGCAAACTATTGGATTAATAATTACCATGCTAGTATCATATGAGAATATCTGCCTGATTCTAAATACGTGTTTAACATATCTTAGAATTAGACAGATATTCTAATATCCTGTTGTTCGTATATACACCATTGGTCATTTTGTCCCACAATCTCTCAATCTGAGTCTCTGAAAAAAGTTAATATGCAATATTTGAAATTATACGTAAACTCTACGTATCTTAAAATATAACATGCAATTTTTAGATAGTCTAAATATTTTTTGGAAATAAGTTTTCTAACATTTTGTATATTCTGAAATCACCTCAGAATTGTTCGTACCAATAGTTAGCAAATTGTATTTTTAAATTAGACTAAGTAAGAACTATTCAAAGGAGATACATGTGTATGTCAATGAATCAAGATTAATATGCAATCTTCAACATCATCTCATCATAAGAGCAATACACGGCTCATTACCTCTTCTCTGCCGTTTGCTTTTGGACATCAACTGTACTAAATATCTTGACATTATAGGGTGTACGAGTGTATGTATGTATTAAAAATATGAAGAAATGTGATTATTGTATTACGATAAAGCAATTAGAAATAAGAATCCAGGTCTTTTAAACTGATCGTTATTAATCTCAGGACTTCTTTATATAATTAATCTACAGTATTGATAGAGATATCCAATTTACTGCCTTTCGATATGGTTTTTGTGTTTCAGCTAATGTGTCCTAACAAGAAAAGGTATTTTTACTATGTGTAAAATACTTGTTAATGAGTAGTAATTTTATAACTTTAACGTTACAGACACTTATGTTTTTTAGAGTGCTCTAGGTTTAAAAAGGGTAATTAAAATACGTGCATGCCAAAAACTATTTGACGATGAAAATCATAAGTATCATTAACGGTAAACGAAAAAAGCACGTTTTATCTCAATAATTCAGAAATGCAGGAACACATCTGTAGTGAAATCTTAATGCCATGTATCTGTGTCAAAAATGTAGATACTTTTTATCATTTCAAGCAGCTGTTGATATATTCCAGCGAGGAGGTATCATGAATACCTCTGTAACTATATAGGCATTCGATGTATAATTAGACTAATGACAGATACTCAACGATGCAATGTCCTTTTTTTCCTCTCGATAGAACAACGTTGGCATATGTATAATGTATATAAATATGTGTTGATACATGTAGGACGTGCAAATATAAGTTGGGTTTTCTTGTACTTAACCAAATAAACCATTTTATAGTATTGGTTGTCATTTACCTGTCAAGCAAATATATGTTAGGGACTCATCAATTTGTATTAGGTTGATAATTGTAAGTGTTGCAATTATTTTGTCAAAGCATACTTTGCTCACGACTTACCATGTTTTGTATTATCCAAACGAACAAACAAATAAACAAACACCCACCCACCCACACCCCCACACACCCAAACATACAAACAAACAAAAGCATATAATATATTTAAAAATTATAATTAATCTTATTATTCTTATATATGTCAGAAGTAGATGTACGTAATGACCCTGTGTTTCATTTTCACACTTACGATGGGTTTTTCATTATATTTTCGAAACGCGGGGAAATTGGTTGATAATTTATTAAACCATCATTTCATTTTCAAGTGAGTAATTGTAACCAAATTGATGTTTCATGATGCAACGAAGGTACAAAAATGTTTGTTGAAATCACATTATCTTCTTGGCATTTGTATGTGATTTTTGCAGAAGTCACGTACGCAACGTGTGACATAAGATTTTCAATCACTTGTTGATAGATCATGTATCTAGCAAAGCACCTGTCAAAACAATGCTTACAAGGTACAATGTAACCCATCACAATAAACCAACCTTTTGTCGGGGACTAAATCCAATTGATTTCAAAGTGAGTTTTTCAGTGTTGGCATTTTTAAATTTGTTTTTTGAAAGAAACAAATCAAGAGAGGGTTTTATCTATGCATTTGTTAAAATGTCATTCATCTGTTTATTTAATTATAGGCTTGTCCGATTTTATATAGATAGTTATACATGTTTCATTTTGTGAATGATATTGGACGAAATAGATACACGAGCGGTAAACTTTGATGCATTCGTTACACCTGACCCGTAGGTCTGAGTAAAATGGGTAGTAAGACGGCGAGACGCTTCATTACAAGGTTAATTTTGTTTTATGTCTCATAAAGTATCAAAGATATTATCACACTGACTCACTGTTTACCGTTTACCAAATAACCAAGACAAGACATCCTCTTCAATCAGTTTAACCTAGCTAACCAAGTACCTCTCAAGCTAATATTATATTCCGTCATCATCTGTATCAATATCCATCAATAGATTTAAGCAATTTCATAAGTTTGTCTCCAAGCTAAGAGTTGACCTAAATTGCTTGTTGTTGATGTTATAGAGCCTCTAATTTCCAGCGACAATGTCATATCTACGAACTTATAATTTTCCAGGACTTGCCATATTATGGACAATTTCATCTTGTTATTCTTTGCTTTAGAAATAATCTGTATATTTTTTTATAGAATTAGGAAAAACTTCAAATTGTCTGTTTTTTATTTTATATTACTATTGAAAAGATGAAATGAATTTAGCCCAAATATGCAAATCAAACATTGTATTTACATGACGTCTCGACATTGGTCTTTTTTTTTCTTTTTCTGGATTTAATCGCTTCTGATATGAGTAATTCATGAATGGAAATCCAATTTGCTGAGAGTGGCACAGTAATCAATTTTTGTTTTTGTTTCATTTATATAAGAATTTTTTTTTTTAATTCAAATGTGAGTTGTAATACATCTTTTATTATGTCACGCTTACACTTCAACAGCCTTTCCACATCTCAGCTCACCCACAATAGCGCGGTAATCAAACACACAAAACATGCAGAACCGTCCCTTTGATACTTCGAAACAATACTCTTTACAATGAAGATATCTAAGATTTGTTTTTCCAGGTTGGTCCGAAAGGAAAAGCTCAGGCTCAGATATTCAATTCAAAGCTATTATAAAAACATTATGGTAGCTAAATATAGACCATCCTGACTCAACCTGTCAATAATAACAGTGAAAAGTAGTAAACTGATTACACGTGAAAATACTCTGAATGTTTTGTATCGGTAATAATTATGCCTTCAGATTAAATTGTTCAACCCTATGTATATTTTACCAACAGCAAATTATAAAGTTAAATGTCAATAGCTTAAGTGACCTTATTCGTGGCTATAAGTAACCATCATTCGATCGTCAGATCGTCTCAAGCAATTAAAACGACCACTTGCCAGTGTATAGCTATCAGCCTTCTTGTTCATAATGCTTGTTCTATGGGACAAAAACAGATTATCAATATCATATTCTGTATCTAGATGTACCCAGAACCTTAGATTGAGAGTGTCTTATTATAGTAAAAACGTCCAAAATATTATACAAGATTAAAAACAATAACATCTGAATTAAACAGAAAGTTATATACGGTGTCATTTCAAACTATGAAAACTTATATAAGATCTGAGGAACGTCAATTTTTGCCCTTTAAATTATTTTCTACGTACAGTGCTTTTAATAAAAATCTAACATGGTGTCGTTTTCAAACAGGACATTTTGTATTTTACATATCACATTTTGCTTAAATGATCTTATTTCTAGGTACTATTTCGAATTAGTATTAATGTCATGTATCGGTGCTAAATGCATATACCGTACTTTTCTATATTGACGCATAGGTGCCTCTAAACGGGAACAAATAAATTCTGGACAAACGTGATAGCGCCATCTCTTATTAAACTACTGTTAATTAAGGATACGTGAATAAACTTACGTTTTTCTCTGTTTATCTATTAGAAATCGTCTGTCAGGGTCGGCTTGTAATGAATAATCGATTTGATTGTCGTGGTATTTATCAATGTTTTCGAACTGGTTATTCCACATTCATTGAATGAATGTGAACAAGTGTATAATAATGTGATCTATATTTCTTTATGAATTAATCTGCAACTTGCATTTTTTTTCTCAAATAATTTATCTATTTGTCAACCTACAGGGTTTAATTGGTCAGGTTATTTTACGGCATTGTCACGCGTTACCAATGGATGTTAGCTGTTAATTCAAGTTTTACAACCTCTGATAACTGGCAAACATGTGAATATTTCTCCATGGACGCATCTTAAGCGTGTTTTAATCCAATTTGAAAAAATGATTAAATTTCTAATAACTTGATCAATAACACTAAAAAACTCATAGAAAATTAAATGGAGATATAATTTGATAAGTTAAAAGATGAATACATTAATAAAGAAATAGGCACTAAATACATTTAAAAAAAATAAAAACTAATAAATTTTACGCTAAAAGTCAGAATGGGACTCGAAAGTAGATGTACATGTTCCACTCTTGACAATGTTCTAAATCTATACCGGGATCTATACCACTAGACCAAGCAAGGAACCGATATACGTGATGAATTTTCAACCCTATTATCTCATATAGTATGCGTGATCAGATCGATAGAAAGC
>JXSR01S052846.1:28846-39608 GCA_000969725.1 Ophiothrix spiculata
ATTGTCATAACAATTATTTATTATTATGAAATATTTAAAATGTGTAAATAGTTGAATTGAGAGATGATAGTAAAATCTAAATGATATGTTTTGGTATCTCCGGTGAGCATCTACATTGTAGGAAGCAGCTTCGAAGCAGAGGGCAGTGTTTCACGTTTTCTTTTAAGTGTTCTTAAACACAAAAATATCTCTTTCTCTATATTTCGCTTCGACCATAATAATTTGTAATTTGTTAAAATGTTCTGAATACACACAGCGTTATCATTTTAATGATAATATTTTTTTAGAAATACGTATTTTCAACGATATATCATGGGCTTTTTTTTGGGAGGGGGGAAGTAATAACACTGCTATTTAAACGACTCAAATACCAAGCATCTCCGAAAAAGTCATGAATATTCTCTCGCTTATCATATCATATCATATCATATCATATCATATCATATCATATTATATCATATTATATCATATCATATCATATATCAATAGAGTGATGCTAAAAAATTGTAGATATAATAAAGATCAATTCCCCGGGGGCACTCAAGTATAGTGCTGAGCATTGTGTGACAAAGAAAAAGTTAGGAAGTGAGTTTTCAATTTTTTGGCGGGAAAATTTTGACGCGACACAGCAAAATTTGTTTTGGTCGCCATTTTGAAACGGTTTGTCTGATTTTCATTTATTTTTTTCAAAATCCTTTGAGGTACTTTACCTGTGAAAAGAATTTCAACGTAAAATTCCTCCGCGAAAGCGCTCTTTCGGGGTTGGGTCCATATGGAACCCCCTCCCCCCTGACCACTAACGGGCATGTGGAGGACCTTGAACACTTAAGTGTTATATCACTTATATCACTTTAAAGGCCTTCATCACTGTTTAAAATTTCAAGAAAATCCATCGATGCAAACCAGTGATATCGTTAATTTTGTTAGCATGTATCATTTTCCTTCTGCACAAGAAGAATCCCTATGGTGAAGCATTAAACAAAAATGTTGAAAGGATCCACCAACCATTGACGCTTGATTAATTTACAATAAAATATAAGCCTTATGGAGAAGAAGTGAAGTACGAGCCTTATGACAACGTTGAGGAATGTTGTGTCGTTGACATGGAAAGCAGGGAAGTAGGTGTATCGACTAACTAGAAAAACATATTAAAGGACATACAGGTCACTAATGACCAGAAAGGACTTAAACTGGACATGTTAAGAACCTAAGAAAAGATAAACATTCATAACTTTAAGAGCTGTCAAAAAATATAGGCTATACCAAAACGCAAAATATCATGTCATCAATTTATACGGTTTATAAGCACATAAAAACAGTTTATAATTTTGGGAAGCAATGCGAGCAACCAACTTCATTCAAAGATATCTACTAAGCAGACTTCTTAGAGTTTGTACAATTTTTAAGCAGTTTTCTATCTTTATCTAACCCTAATAATGAGTCTAGAGTCGTTGCTTGTGATGTGAAATAAGACAACTATATGTTTAAATTGTGTTTGGTGAATTTATAGAAGAATATAAGAAAAGTACGTGGTGACTGCTTTGGATTTTAGTTACTCAAGCGTCAAAGGTTTGTTTGAAGCCTTTCAAAGTTCTTTGATAACATTCTTAACTGCAGGATTTCCCATTGTGCAGAAGGAAAATGATACAGGCTGACAAAATCAATGATATCCCTGGTTTGCTTGATATTTTAAACGATGACAGACAAAGGCATGAACTTTAAAGTGATAAATTATGTGTTTAAAGAAGATAGTCAGACAAACTCCTGAGAAATCAGCTCAATTCCCATGCACAATATTTATTGGGACACCCTGTATGGCGCCCGGTACAAGTGGTGAAACTGGCGTCCCTAAACTAGTAGAGCCCGAAATGTACCCAAACAATGTTACCCTAGCCTTGAAACCCCCTGTGAAGGGGACAAGAACAAGGAAAAAAGGAACGATCCAAAATAGGGTTTTTTTCTGTTTAGATTTGTCCCCTGCTATATGTGGCAACAAGGCCAACTTCCACTTGCATGATCAATAATTGTGTATCAAATTTTGCGTGTGCGAACTTTACCCTGCAAAAAAACCATGTATTTTTAACAAATTGGAAATGGAGCTTCAAATAATCTGTTCATTTTTTTTTTCTCAGTCGGTAATATAAATCTGATCATGTCATCTTGGAGAATCCAATGAAATTATAAATAATAATGAAATAATCGCTTCGATATTTGTACAACTTGCTGCATTTCTAATAAGGATAAACAAAGGAGTTTCGACACTCTTTTTTTTTTTTTTTTGTTGTTTGTGCTAATTTTTTCCAATTGTCATAACAATTATTTATTATTATGAAATATTTAAAATGTGTAAATAGTTGAATTGAGAGATGATAGTAAAATCTAAATGATATGTTTTGGTATCTCCGGTGAGCATCTACATTGTAGGAAGCAGCTTCGAAGCAGAGGGCAGTGTTTCACGTTTTCTTTTAAGTGTTCTTAAACACAAAAATATCTCTTTCTCTATATTTCGCTTCGACCATAATAATTTGTAATTTGTTAAAATGTTCTGAATACACACAGCGTTATCATTTTAATGATAATATTTTTTTAGAAATACGTATTTTCAACGATATATCATGGGCTTTTTTTTGGGAGGGGGGAAGTAATAACACTGCTATTTAAACGACTCAAATACCAAGCATCTCCGAAAAAGTCATGAATATTCTCTCGCTTATACACTGTTAGAACGTTGGGCAAATAATTTACCCAACGTTGGTTCAACTATGAACAACCCAAATTCTGGGTAAATAATTACCAACGTTGCGTACAATGTTGGCTAATTACCTAACTGTTGGGTAAAAGTTTTAGCTAATTACCCAAATATTGGGTAAAATTTCATCAACAGTTGGTTAATATTATTTACCCAACAATTGGGTTGTTCATAGTTTAACCAACGCTAAAAAATTGCCCAACAGTATAACAGTGTAGGTATAATGTATATGCATAAAAAAACTATACACAATAATATAAAAGGTCAATTAGATTTAAAGAAATGCCTTTTATTTTCAAACACAATCGAGGATATTAGATTGACAGCTTATCCCGTATCTTGTATGTATTTATCCACGACTTACGTACAAACTAAGAGACAGTACTCTTAGGAATGTTCTTTAAATTTAAGGTCATTTTGAGCTTCCTTTAAATTTGCTTCTGATTGTTAAGGACGATCACGATGATAAGTTCGTACCTGTAGATTTTGTTTATTTTTTTTGTCATTTAATAGATAAGAGTCTAAACTTCAAAATTAAGCAATAAAAAATGGGGGTCACCGATCATCTAAGCACGCTATGACGTCACATATGATGACGTCATTTTCATTTTAATTGACGATAATTTGAAAAATCGACGTTAGGGTAATTAACCTAATTAACTTTTTTATCTGTTTGATGTTATAAAACCAAATTTTAACATTCCCGGCGATGACAATTATTTTTTTAGATTTTACCCCACGTATTTCATCTCTAGCTATCTTTTGAAAACAGTCGGTGACCCTATATTTATTTTTCTTGATTTGACATCCACTTGGCATTTACAATTGACCACCAAAAAAAAAAAAAAATTCTACAGGTAGCAAATATTTGAAAAATCAGCGTTTTGTGGTATAAGAAATCAAACGTAATTTTTTTTTATCACTGAAGGTCCGATGGCTCGGGAGCATTCGTAGCTACTCGTTACTATTTCGCGCTATTTTCGGCGCTTATCGGGAAGACAATGCGTAAAAACTAGTTCGCGCGTAGCGTTTTGCGTATTAGGCGCAAATCTTACGCTTATATACCACACGCACGTTTTGTCAAAATCTTCCCGGCACTGACCAACAAAATCTGTAACACTGCCCTCTTGAATAAATACCGCGATCGTGTTTAAGAGAAAATGGGAATCCGCTCGGTTTAAACATTTTACAGGGATATCGTGGAGTCTTAAAGAATGGAATCCATAATTTTCAAGTATAAATATAAAAAATAGCATCAACATCATCAGGGATTATGTTTAAAGGGAGCTTAAAGGATCCTTTTGATTCCAAAGTACAATTTTGAGAGGATCGTTTACATATAGCTGTTTTTTAAGAAGCGCTATTTATGGTTTTGGTTTATTGTGCAGGTGAAAGTTTAAAAGCTGTGATGCCTGATCTCACCGGCAAGTCTCTCGCTGAAACCTTTGAGCTGAAGAAACCAATGGTTCCGTTCACGTACAAAAGTGTAAGTATATCTGCAACTACAATGATCTCTAGCTTCACATAATGAAAGTGAAATAAGCACAACCATCCGTTGAGGACGAATAATTCTATATATAATAACTCTATAAACCTTGAAGTATAGGGTAAGCATTCAGACTCTGTTACGAGATTTATATCATATTTCTTGTATTCTACAATATCTAGATTTAAGAACTCTGCTTTATTGCATCGAAATTAGCTTTCGGTTACTATACGGTATATCACTTTCTAGATACAGTCATATGATAAATGTGTCTTTGACTGCTAATCTCTTTTGGTTAAATAACTGTATAGATTCAATCGTACCACTGCAGGTTGTGTCTCTAGCTGACAATCTCTTTAGGTTAAATTTACTTTTTCGATCCACTGGATCCAGTCTTCGAAAACTGCATTTTGACCATCGATCTCTATTGGGTATATATAAGTGACCCTAGCAGGGTTTGAACCCACGCCGCTTGTGCACCATGTATAATTACCAATTATAATGACCAACGCTCTAACCACTCGCCCACGGAACAGGCAGTTATCAAGTGTGAAGAAATTATCGTATTTGTATACCATTGTTTACATTCCCGACAATGTAGTCGATATGGGGTATAATCAAATATGAAACAAAAGATCACGTTGGATCCAAACGCGGTATCAAATATGAGCTCATCCTTTCCGTATCAAAGTAAACCAGAAATGCGGATCAAAACTCTGATATTGTAATCAAAAAGGATCAAAATGAAATGATCCTAAAAAAAGGATCAAAACTGATCCTGGTGAATTTGATCCATTTGTATATTTTGATCCGAAAAAGTATCAAAACGATCCACGTTGGATCAAAAGTGATCCTTAAAGGATCAAAATAAAATGATCCCGAAAACTACTCGTATATTTGATACCGGCCTTCTAAGAGTGCAGAAGTCTGCGATCATGGATGTCATTGCTTCTCCTTAATCTTGCTTCAGAGTCTTGATAAAGGATGTACTGAAAGTTAATTCGGCTTCTAGCTAGGGTTTTTGTTTCGTCCACATGCTTCTTTTTTCTTATGATACCATATGAGCCATATATTTTCTAAGATGCAATGAGGATATTGGCTCCTTGAAATGATGAACAAATCTTTCTATTGTTTCAACGATACCTTTTCCTGTCATATACAGATCAACCATACTCCTTTTACATTGAAAAATGATGTGTTATCAATTTAGTTCGCTTTTACTTTAACATATTCCTACAACCACTGCAAACAGAATATCAGCCCTTTAGTTCAGTAAAAGTTCCGCTAAATGAATTTTCATGTTCTTGAAGAGGCCACCAAGACTTCCTTGTTATACATATTGATATGACTTTGCATTATGAAAAGGAGCCTGGTATAGACTTAAATAACATTGAATATATAAAGATATTCATAATTGAAAAACAAAATATTGTCATATTTATGTCTATAAAGATGGCATTCCTTGTTACATGCTTATGCTGCAAACTACTGTGGTATCTTAACGACTTACACAAACTGGGAAAAGTGTCCCTACTCCTTCTGAGGTTCAAATGCTCACTATTAGAAACCTAATGCATTGATTTTATTCATTTTTGCACCAAAGCAAGTAAAGGCAATAAGACACCATACGTATATTTGTCAATACATAACATTGCGTGTGCGTTATTTAGTTTGGTTATACATGTATAACTTTGCAGATATGAACTAAATCATTCATTTTGGTTACAATATTAAAACGTTTTATATCCAGTCTTACCATTTTTAATCTTTGATTGCCATCTCTGTTGGTTTTATATCTTTCTAAATTTAGATCAACGATAATTACATGTTTGACCATCAAACTCTATTTTGATCCTAATGTGCTAATTTCTTGTGGTTATACAATTTTCTAGATCCAGTCTTAAACATTACTTTTGGTCACTATCGGTATAAAATTTTACAAGTTTGAGTCTTTGACTGCTGTCTTTCACATTATGTAGTTTTCTTGATTCAGCCTTATGATAACTGGGTTTTTGTCTGTCAATCTCGTTCATTTATTTAACTTTCTAGATTCAATCCTACGATTACTTGGTCTTTGATTGGCAATCTCTTTTTGTTTTTAGTTAAATAACCTTCTACTTTACAATAACCGCATCTTTGCCTTTCCATCTCTTTTGGTTATTTAATTTTCTAGATTCAGTCTTATGATAAATGCGACTTTGACTGGTAATATCATTTGGTTATTAAATTTTCTGGATACAGTTTTACGATAACTGGGTCTATTGTCAATTGTCAATCTATTTTTCTATTTATTTACATAAATCTCTACTTTACAATAACTGCATTTTTGGCTGTCTGTTTCTTTTGGTTATATAAAGGGGGAATTCATGATCCACTTTTATCCTCAAGGTAACCTCTATCAAATTTGAGATTTCAAGCTAGTAAGAATCCTTGTCTCGTTTATGGTTCAATCCCCAAACCACTCTTTGCAATGTGCTTCCATTTTTGAAAAAAAGTGAGAATATGTGTCATTTCTAATTACTATCAGGACCCCAACAGTAGTATATGGGAATTTTTAAAATGCTAAACAAATTGTCGGAATGAAGTGAAATTTTCAGGCTACATATATGTTGTATTCTTCTCTGTATTTAGATAGAAAAAAAGGTGAGGCTTTCGTCTAACCAGAACCATGAATTGCACCTTTAACTTTCCATATAGATTCAGTCTTACGATGACTGCGTCTTTGACTGCCAATCTGTTTAGGTTATTAAATTTCTAGATTCAATCTTACGATAATTTCGTCTTTATTTGTCCACTTTCTAGATTAAGTTTTACGATTACTGCGTCTATACACTATCAATCTCTTTTGATAACATAATTTTCTAGATCCAATCCCACGATAACTGTGTCTTTGACTGTCAATCTCAAGACCTTGTGATACGGAATCTGGAAACATTTATGGGGTTATCTGAAAACAGTGAATGGAGAAGGGGAAGAGGAATCATGCACCGTGACCGAAGGAGGTAAGTATGCATGGCTGGATCAGTGTTTCTAGATTATAAAACATGGTAAATAGAATTTAAGAGTAAACCACATACAAAGATGCTACCAAAATGTTGCTGCAACAAATGATCATTGTTACATTAATTGAATTGTTGGAGTGGTAATAAATGCCGAAAATATTAATTGCTCACCATTTTTTTACATATTTATTGGATGTCAAGCATCAAAAACCTCCGTTATCGTTTGAAAATTGTTTGAAATGTATTTTGCAACGAAAACTTGCACCATATTTGTTAAACTATTTTGTATATGGTTCAGTTGTAAACTTGTTAAACCAGTAGTGAAATATGAGTTAAATAAACAGATTACGTTAAATAACAGTACCTCGACAGAATAACCCTGGTAACACTTCAAACTGAACCAAATTTTTAGGGCCCGAAAATTAATACCTCTGTATTTTATGATAAGAACAGTGACTTGGTGATGAATAGCATCAATGATTTACCATAATGTAGCACTTAAGCTATAGCTGAATCAGTGCGGAAGGTTCGGATCCGAGTGAGAACCCGGGCGATTGTAAAGCTGAGTATGCTCGATATCCTCTATCTGGAATATGGACTAACCGCTAATTGTTTCCTAGAAACCAAACGCATAGAACTGATCTTTATAAGAAAGGTTGCAAAATGGGACAATTCTAAATGGTTTTGCTAAAATACGATGAGTGTTCAAAAAGTTCGTGGCCTAAAGTAGAAAGAAATAACTATTTTATTTTCATATTTCAAGTAAACATCTTCTTTCGTTTTTATTTTAGAGAAACATAAAATTTGCCTGAAAAGGTTTCTAAAGATAATTTTCAAGTATTGAAATCGATGAAAATAACAATTCTGATCACAACAACTCCCAATTCCAGCTCCTCCCTGACATTTTTGAAATCAGCAGCCCATTGTTTTAACGCTATGTGAAGAGTGATATTTCCCAAATGATGACACCTTGTCTTAGTTAAATTCGATGTGTGTAGCATCTGGGAGAGAGATTTTAGCTCATTGCATGTCGGTTAAGTTTCGTTGTTTCCTTAGTAAAATATTTCCTCACAGAAACCTCTAACATGCAAGCTTTCAGTTTCTTAAATGAAAATTTAAAAAAATTGGTATTTACTTGAAACTATTAAGTTAAACTACACACCATATTTATTTAAAAAATTTAGCATATCTCCTTCTACTTCAGGCCACTAATTTTTAGGAACACCCATCGTATTGTAATGAAAATTGACCGAAACAGCCTTTTAAATGAATTATATCATAAAAAGTGAATAGAATAGATTAGCCACGAGGCAAAATTATTTGACTCTCATGATTGGGTTAACAATGCTGACCAAAACATGTTTGTCACTTAAAATATTATTAGTTACGGTGCCATCAAAAGAATATTGAAGCATTCAGGAGAAAAATGGTTTTCAGATTACCAGAAGATTCTCTTTTTTCTCCATTTTTTTTTTTTATATGATTCAAATTAGAATTGGCTTACGTAATCAGGTTCAAAATGGCCATGAAAAATATTTAAATACATTAAATTAAAAATGTCTTTGAGGGTAGCAACCAATCCCATTCTTCCCAAATTGTGCCATTATCATTCACGAGGCACCAAACTGAGTCAAAAAAGGTGGATACAAAAGACAATACCTTGGACTGGCTTTTAAACAGAAGTATATATTCAAAAAAAAAGCGTACATGTAACACAAGGCCCGTTATGTTGTTAAACGTTGTAAATTAAAAGCGAAGCAGAAATATGGCAAATAAATTCCAAAAGGCCACAAAATACATTTTTTGTCACTAAATAAACGGGCTATTAAACGCCTCTAAATAAACAACCGAAATTGACTAAGAGAGTAATTCATATCCAACTACATGTATTTTTAAGCTATTTTGAACCTTAATAGGGGCATTATCTTGAAATTGAAATCAATTTAAAACACACTTTAAGGGGAAATATGCATATTGTAGACCCTATCTATTTTGTATTGATTTGGGAATATTTTAAGTTTTTAAACCATGTCACGCTCATCCAGTTTTTAGCATAAAGAATACAATTTGATGACCATTTTGGACTTCTGTATTTGCACCATTTTAACGTGTCAACAGCATTACTTTAAGAGAACTATTTCAGCTGGAACCAGTATGTTTCTACTATTGTTAAAAACGTATTATGACGGCCACTTTGGACCTCATTAGGTGCACCATTTTGTATTTTCAACCTTTAACAACAGTATCAAAAATTCCCTGCATTAAAAAAACTACTGGGACTGAATTGTATATATAAACTCTTCAAGATTAGCTTCAATAGCCTAATACGTAATAATTGGTTGCTGGCCTGTCTCTTTATGAAATTTTACACAGCGGAGGAGGAAAAAAGAATCAGTACTATTAGACCGGCCAACTGCACATGTACATTAAGACCCAGCAACTGCACATGTACGGGTGAGGATACCACTCAAATCGCATGTCCTAGAAAAAAAACACAAATTTTTGGCGTATGAATTTCCCGACTTTAACGAGTCGTAAAAATATAGATATTGCATTAAGTAGTCCGTGGAATGAATTTGTATGTAAAGTTTGTTTCGTTAAATTAAGCTTGAAAGCAGTTACCCTTTATCAAATATTTGGGTGCATATTTGTGGAAATAAACCTTATATTACTGTTCATTTCATTAACTATGGAATGCAAGTTTCAGATACTTTCTGAATAACCGTTAAAGCTATTAATATTTTGCACGCAATGATTGAAAAATCTTTTTCTTGGACGAGCGGTGTAACATAAATGGGTTACATGATAAAACCTACATGTTACCCAAATCCATATGTTTACGCAATGTCATGGGACCTGTTAAGTTAGAAACATGCATAGGCTTCATATGTTTACACCCCACCAAAGCATGGTGGTGAATAAGTATCATGTTATGTAGGTTTTATCATGTGACGGTTTTCCTTGACCAAATTCCCACTTGGATTGGTTCATATTCATGTTGGTATGCTGGCTTGCTGTTTTTTTAACATTAGGCTCACATGCTTCAAAGTTTACCGATATTAATCATGCTGTCGTAATTTTTTTTGAACTTTCTTCAAAGTATTTATCTCCACAACAAAAAGAACGTCTTTCTCTTTCACAATTCATTTATCTGTCAATTTTGAATTACTTATCTAAAACGGCAGCATGTTAATATTCTGCTTAAACCATCCTCCTTAAAATAGCATCATTAACACTTATTAACGAATGGCTTCAACATTTAACTGTTAAATATTTCGGCAGTGAAAGTTTCGTCTGTGTTACAAACTTTGGGCATTATCCATCATCATGCATTGCTTGCATCATATGGCAAGTTGCAAAATGTTGACGCTGATAATATGTGACGCGTTACATCAAAAGGTACAAGTTGTCGGCCAAGCAAGTTTCGAGATACAGGCCAATTAAGCTTGTAAATTATAGAGAAAATAATAAGAAAACAACCGTCTTTATTCATCATGACTTCGAAACTAAAACTTCAATTTTCAC
>JXSR01S052855.1:7561-31801 GCA_000969725.1 Ophiothrix spiculata
AGAAAAGCCCTTGATTTCCATATTGAACCAACTAGATCAATGCTCGCAGCTAATACTATTAATACCAAAGGACCTGTGGTATGGAATACATTAAATAAGACAATCAAAACTGCTCGTTCCCTCGCCTCTTTTAAAAGCATACTTAGAAAACACATTATCGGTCAATACAGCCTCGAATCCATAAACAATGAGTACACTCAAGTCACGTGACACCATTTTTTTTTGTCCCGTTTGTTTGTCCTGCACCCTCATTTTTCCGATCTTGTAATATACTACATACTGCATAATTCATAAGATACACGTCTGTGTAACCTACCACCCTCACATGTAATCCCGGGGGGGCCACTTAGCCATACCGTTGTACACATGCGTGAACAAAAAACCACGGAAAAAGGGGGGTATTTTTGTCAAGAGGCACGGTCCGTACGTTTCGTATTTAGGGGTCAGAAAACACTGATTTTCAACGAAAAGGGGTATATTTTCAAAATCCGACCAAACGTATTTGGGGGTAATTTTTTATACTTTATTCAGAGCATAGGGTTTAAACTTGTTTAAGGGGTGTTTATTTAGAAAAACTTGTTAAGGGGGTAAAATGAAAGGAATAACGGCGTGAAATCCTTGTTTAGGGGTCATTTTCAAGGCTACTCGAAAAACGTGTTTAGGGGGTATTTTGAAAACCTTTGTTCAAGCATGTGTACACAATTATCGCTAAGTGGCCCCCCCGGGCATGTAATATATGTATTTGATTTATACTTCTCTGTTCACTGCGGGTTTTTAAGGTTGCTTTTGTGTTTGTTTTGTTTTTTTCTTTTTCTGTAATTCTTACCTCAATGTACGCAACTTACAAATTGATTCCAGTTTATCATTTATAGTATGTTCTAATTTTGTAAACTGGGTGCTTCCGCCCACACGCTTAGCGTTTTCGGAGGCATCCATGTCTCGCATACACTTGTATGAATCGTCTTATATTATGTTATATTATTCTCAAATGTATTTTAAATACAAAACTACACATTGTATTTTTATACTTACTTACATACATTATATGTATTTTCTTGTGTATGATAAGATGAAACAAATAAATATGACTAAATGACTAAACATGTAATGTTTTTGATATTGTTTCAAAGCAACTTTAACTCATTTTCATGCATAACTTTGTATTTTGGCGGCCATTTTGAATTTCTGTACATGCTCAATATTGAATTTGAAACATGCTAACACCCTTATTTTTTAGAAATGATCTTATTACCCTCAAAGCCATTTCCCATCGATTATTTTGAAACATTTGGTGTTTTTGATACTGTTTAAAAGTCACTTAAACCCTTGTTGCGCCTAAAATCGTATTTTGGCACTCATTTTGGATCTCAGAACAAGCTCCGTTTTGAAATTAAAATATGCTAACACCCTTATTGTGGAAGAAATAATCTTATTGTTACCCTCAAAGCCATTTTCCATAGATTATATTAAACATTTGGTGTTTTTTATAACGTTTAAAATTCCCTTTCACCTATTTTGGTGCCTAAAATTGTATTATGGTGACCATTTTGGATATGAAATATGCTAACACCCTTGTTTGAGAAGAAATACTACTATTATTACCCTCAAAGCCAAAGACAAAAATTCGAGCGGGAAATCGGGACAGCAAGTGGGAAAAAAACGGAAAGGACAAGACAGGAAACATGGGGAAAAGCAGAAAATCGTGTCAAAAGTTAATTCAACAAATGGCCATAACAGAAAAAGTAAGCATCTTTGAGCCAAGTCGTTTGGAGGGTATTTATATCTACCAAAAACAAACCCAATTAGCCCCCCTCCCCCCCAAAAAAAATCAAAAGTCATGGGTGACAGTGGGCGCTTCATTTTTAACACTTTATAGTATTGCTTTAACTTTTAAACAGTGTTTTAAAAAGAGGGGTAAGGAAATGTTTAGTTTCTATATACATGTATTTAAAATAGGCCAAGCCCATTAGCAGTTTGATTGTTGTTTACAAAATAACTAAACGTGAGCCATCATCTATCAATTTTTACATTTCGACACCAATAAACCCAATTCACTCAATCCGTGGCATTCCTGTATTTGTCATCTCTAAAACCATTATAACTTCTCATCCAACCCTGTCCAAAGTATCACCTGAGTAACCTGATATGACACTGGAATAGATACCAGGAAACATTCAGGTCTTGAATTTGAATTAAATAGAAAGTGAATAAGCAAGTCTATATTGTAATTTACGAAACAACTTTTCTTTAATATGGGCACATGTAGTTTTATATCAGGTTTCATTTCTGAAGAAGTTTTAATGACCATAGCTCAAGTCCCACACCCATAATACCTCAGCCCAGCAGCCTACAGACCTGCTTACCATTGTAATTCAACAATTCTTAACTGTTGATGCAACAAGAAAATTTCAAATGTTGTTGAGAACCAAGTCAACTGGAAAAAACTCTCATCAACTATTATTTGCATCAAACATGTAAACTTAGTCCAGTGTTACCATGGTAACCACTAAGATTTGTACTAATGTCATACATGGTAAATTTGGTAACACCTTTTAGGGATACAAAAAGGCACAAGACTTCTTTGTTTTAACCCCCAAAACATTACATTTGGTGGTATAGAAAAGCAAATACCATAGACTTGGACAGAGTACAACCTTCAACTGGAATTTGAGGACTGGTTATCCAACATAAGTCTCATTTTTATAAGGAATTTGCATGTTCAAAGTCACTCTGTCGCCCGTTTTCATCAATCCAGACAAAAAGAAAAGAAAATACCCCTGCTATTGATTGTATTATATGCCTAATACAAATATGCAAACATTTATTCAATTGTTCCAGTCCAGTGTTACCATGGTAACCAGTAAGATTTACATATGAAAATTGTCGTAAATTTGGCAACACCTGCTAAGGACTTTAAAAACTTCCACTTCATATTTTCTAAGAAAATTTTCATTTAGATTAGCAAGAAAGTTGCTGTAAGTGTACCAAGTCATCCCGATTTACAGTCATGAGTAATCTAACAAAAAGGAGATGGCAAATATGAAAAACAAGTTTGCCTAGTTCAGCATAACTTTTTTAAAAGTTTTACTTACTTTTAAAGTTTTGTGCATGTTGCTATCTTTTATCTGTCAAACCGTAATGGCTGCAGTGGTAAGCTAATATTAACCCTTTTCATAATAGACAATGGACTACAGGTAATGCACGGTGACAGCCACAATGCAGTCATCCACTACATGACATTATCCCTTCCCTTTTCAAACCGGGGTGGGGGTGGGGTGGCTGGTGGGGAAGGTTTTTTTTAAAAGCGTGTGTCAAAACCAAATGATAATAACAAATTTCACATGGAGCAAGTTTCACATTTTAATCAAACATGATTTCCATCTATTTATTTCCCAATATATTTGACAACATCAAACAAATAAAAATCACTCACAATAATATCTTTCAGTTTACAATATAACATTTTACAATAGGAAAAAATAATAATAAAAGGCAACAACAGGATACAGTTCTTGTCCGACACTTAAGTAGACATCATATGAGCAGTTTCCCCATTTATAAAGCTGGTTTCTCATTCTATATACATAACCATCCATCAGAACACAAAAAACAAGATACAGTACATGACATTTTCAGTAGTAGTATACTTTGGCATCTTACATGGATTCAAATAACGCAACACAAATGTGCTCATTCTTTTCAACAGTTTCATAGTTTAAGGATTGTATACATATTTATGGCATTTCATTAAGTCAAATTAATATTAAGGTTGGTGTGTATCCTCCCTCAAAATCTCAATTCCTGACCTATTTTTAATAATATTTCCAAAACATTAAGATAAAAATCAAATTAGAGAGAACAGATCAAAGACATTTGTTTCAATATTCTAAGAATGGTAAAATAGCTCCAAATTTATATTCAGATATATAAAAAAAAAGAAGGGTGGGGGGAAATCATACAAATTGTCATTAATTAATCCATTCTTAGAATGATGTTTTATGAAGTTATGGAGCTAAACCATTTCCAGACCTGAAACTGAATCTTCAAAAAAGAGCTGAAAACTTGCAAATTCTGCACCAAAGATCTTAAATTTGGCCGATTTTTAAAGAAAGAGCTGAAAAATGTAATAAAAAGCACTGAAATCAGCTAAAAGTGTAATAAAAAGAGCTGAAATCAGCTGAATCATAAAGCATTGTTTGATTCTGCTTTCAGGGCATTCTTTAGCTTTCACCATTTTGACTGACGGGTTGACAGCTTTATTCCTTGTACCCAGGACGGCACACACACTTGTTAGAATATATCACATTTGAGACCAATGTATAAAGGTGCAATTCAAGATTCTGATGTTACGAAAACATTGCTTCTTTTCTAGCTAAAAAAGAACACAACATCAATGTATTGTGAAAATTTCATTTGATGCCGACCATTCATTTGAAAAACAATATGAAGTCAATATTTGCAAGAAAATGTTTTCCTAGCTGTTTTGATATCATTTTAGAGGATATCAGATCCTATTTTGGCTCCTGTATTGATACTTTTTTGTTTGTTTACCTTCACTTGACCCAGTTTCGGTTTTCTTCCCGGATGACTATTTTTGGATATGGGAAACTTTGTTTCCTGTTCTTATCACTATATCGTACCTTTTTAATGTTTCATGTCACATTGGTTTGTGCTAGCGAAAAATTAAAGCAACTGAGTATAATGCACTTTGTACTTCAAACCACAAGATCCTGGACAAGAGGTCCAGGAACATGGATATAATACCCCAATTGAAATGTAAATAATAATTCAATGGCCCGATTTTGGTCAATGCTAGCACGTGACACATGGGAGAGGGAAATAATAGTATCAACACCCATGTTATTGTTTTCTTGAGCAGCGTAAAAATTGTTACTATACCTCATAAATATTTATTAGGAAACCACGAAATACAATTGGTCACTTAAACCTGATGCGCATGACTGTATTTTGCCTACTTCCTGCAAGTGCGTGTAACGCCCACGCAGGGAAAAAAATTGTAGAAACCATTGTTTTCTTGAGCAGCGTAAAAATTGTTACTATACCTCATAAATATTTATCAGGAAACAACAATTTGTCACTTAATCCTGATGCACATGACAGTATTTTGCCTACTTCCCTAAGTGCGCTTAACGTCCACGCAGGGAAAAAATGGTAAAAACCATCGCACCCCCGTAATCATATCACTTATCATTAGTAGAAATTCAAACGGTGACCGAGAAGAATGGACATTTTTGGTTGATATTTTGATGCGTTAACATCACATTCAGTGAAATATTTATGAGGTATAGTAAAACAAATACAACATGGTTTATTTCGAGAAGTATTGAAAATCCCTGATCCCTCGTTGTTGGATGCGTGTGACTACTTCCCTCTGCTTTGCGTCGGTAAGTAGTCACAAATTTTTACTACTTCCCTCTATACCATGTTGTATTTATATACTCACACACTACATCTGCATAGGTTCTTTAATTGAACTCATTAACTGTATCCATCCTGTACATTAAATTCTTGCTGTATAATAGGCTAATATGCATAACCTGGTTAGCATGGGTCATAATGTCCATGTGCGACATGAGATATATACTGCAAAAAATCAAGTCTTGGTGGAATGAAAGTCGCCAAATTTAGTAAAAGTAGACGAGTTATCAATCTTTGATATGACATATGTGATAACTCAACCTGAAAAGGGGGACTTTGCGACAGAATACTTTTAGAGAAACTGGAGAAAATTGGCAGCAAAAAATACAGAAAATAATAAGAATTTCCTGCAGATTTTCTGTTGTAAAATTTGATTGCCTTGTTCAACAAGTAAGGTGTCATTTTAAAGCTTAGAAAATGCTGCAACAGATGAAATGATAAAATTAAAATTGGTATCATCTGCAAAGTCTGGGTGAGCCATCACATATGGTGCGTATTTTGTGATAAATTACAATACACAAAAATAAAAATATTGGGTAGGCTCATGATATCAACCTAATATCAATTCCAATGCTTTAATAATTGCAGTAGTGGTGCATTTGCAGTCCAAATAGAAAAAAAAACTAGTTTTTCTCAAAGCTCACGAGTGGCTTGAAAATCAATACGGCATGCGGCATTTAAAAAAAAATTCCCAACTTAGGTTTTTTTTTGTATCAACATTCAACATTGAAGTTTTGAGCTCCATAAGTTGACATTTATCAAAGACCAAGCATACATTTATGGGCTTGATAAAATTAAGAGGTACTTTATTCAAATCATGTTAATGAATTTGTTTTGGGTGAGGAAACATATTATCTTGATTTTCCAAGAAAAAAAAATCTAAAATAATTTTAAAAAATTGAAATGAAGAAAATCACTGCATAACTTTTCTCTAGATCATCCGGATTTAAAAACGCGAGCGACAGCTTTGAGATAAACCATTTTTTTTATTTGACCTTATGATACAGTCTTTACACCAGTGGTGAGGTTTGAAGTGTTAAGACTGGGTATCGATAAAAGTTGACAGATGCGTAACAAAAAACTCTTTATGCTATATATGTGATGAAATACCCAAACTGAACAAAGTATCCCATCCCACACAAACTGCTATCCAAAATAGTTGCACAAGCCAGAGGGCAACAGATGAGGGGTGCTCTGCTGAAATGAGCGGAAAGTCACAATTTTCAAAATTGACTTTATGGCATATTTAATTTTCTATAATCTCAGCTTTTGAATGATATACATGTCACACTTTCTTCCTACATTGTCCATTTAAAGATCTAAATACAAGGCATTCTTAGAATCTGGCAATAAAAAATAGCTGCAATTTGATTTTAAAATTACTGATTACTAGTGTATGATAGCAAAATGTGATCAATTAACCGTCATTAACTGCACCTCTCGGCATAATTAACCTTTGAAACTTGAGGTATAGTTAAACACCTATGCATGAATGTGTTTTAAGTCAAAAAACAAAATTCAACCTTTTCACCATATTTTAACTTTTGAAGCCATTTATTCACAATCTTCTTTCCCAGCTTTCCGCTCATTTTGCCAGAGCAACCCAAAAATCTTAGTTGTATACACACACAATGTATAATAGTAACATTCGGATCAATTTGTGACACTTTATAAGTACAGTGCAAAAGGCACAGATAAATGATTGGAAACTATGTACATGCTATTCACAGTAATCTCTGCCCTACGATCCAGTATATATATGATTAGCTTATTCTTTTGTGAACAGTGAAATCAAGTTGAAATGTACCATATTGAAAACAACAATCACATGCAAGACGTGACAGCATTAATTGTCATTCTCAATGAAGCCATGTAAAATCAATTTGAACAATTCTGACTAAATAATGTATAATGTGCAAGTATCGATAAAAATGTTCTGAAAGCTGAGACAAATATTTGTCTCAGCTGAAAGTAATGTGTACTTTGCTCCACTTTGTATAAGAACAAGTGCAAAATATGTATCAGTGTTCAAAGCATTCCTATCATTCAACTAGAACACTTACAAACATTATTTCCTTTAAAAGATTAAGATTAGGTTACCAAAATCCTATAATTTGAAAGATCATGGGTTTCTACAACTACAAAACAAAAAAGTTTGACTGAACTTGATGATGTTAAAACCTGCCATGCTACTCCTGATTGTCATCCAGCATAAAATTCTTCATTTATATTTGTATTTTTACTTTTTCCCTAGATAACCAGGTGTAGTGAAGGCCCAAAGTTTCAAAACCAAAATATCTGATATAGCTGTTGTGAATGAATGCAGATCGATTGCCAAATCCCCCCAAATCAACTTTGATGAATGTACACATATGGTCAGCTGCTACAACTAACTTCACACTCTGGAGATGAGAATGATGAATAAATTATGAGAAAATTGAGTGACTAGTAGTAATTAATTGACTAGTTATAATAAACGTAAACAAAAACATCTGGTAGTAGAGTATGAAGAACTCTTAAGAATCCCTAGGTTCCCAGTTGAACATGGATTCTCAATTACCATATTCCTCAAACTTTGTGTCTATTTTCATAAAATGTATCCACAAATTTCAAATACCTGTAATTTAACATTTCAAATTGATGATATTCTAAACTTAATGAAAATTTACTGTTATCAATGAGTAGAACTTATTCCATTCCTCAAGGCACCCATATTGGAGAGAACAACTCTCCTACGGTGAGAAAAGGAATTGCTTTTTAATGTTCTTGTGAGCCAAGGTTAGAGTTCACATGCACATACCCTCTACTTGTAGTAGGCCAATTCTGTAGCTGCCCGACTCTGCGGTCCATTTATGCTCATTGTTTACACATGGCGTGATTTGTTGCTTGTCAGAAATTTCTCACTGTATGTGGATGCCTTTAAGAAAACAAAAAGTTCTGCTACGTTTTCAACCTAGATCTAGATTCAAATCATACTGTTTTTGTTTTCGGTGTTTTGTTGATACATCACACAAGCAAATATACAAAAGAAGAGAACTATTTCATCATGTGGGAATTGTGGCAGATAATTGAAATATATGTACACTTAAACTATAAATAGAGACCGTAAATTCATTTGCCTAACCATTCTCACTATCACAAAAAAATGAGCTTGTTATCAGTACAAGGTGTTTCATATAAAAAACACTTGATATATGCTTCTGGCTATTTTGAAGTCTATAGTTTGATCATTACTAGATAGGACAGCTGTGAATTCAAGAAGGGTTGAAAATTTTGATTTATTTCTGTTGTGATCTTTTTTGTTTTTGTTTTTGTTTTAAATTGGTAAAGTGGGTAATGTTAAAATTCTCTAAAGTGGTAACTGGATTTATTTCATGTGTGTAAAATGGGGATAACTTCCAGAATGGTGGCTTAAAATGACTTTGTCCCTTAATTCATTCTCTACTAATATATACATCACATTGCCATCAATATTGCATTCCAAGATGATACCTTTTCCTGGTATAAAGAGCTATATAGAGTTGATCAGTGTTTATCTATCCAGGGTGACTGTTATTGTAAAATAATGCTATTTCTTCTACCATATGCATGTTTCTGCTAATGTCTTGTGATATCTGCACAATTTCTTCAAGAATCGAGCCCAACCATTCATTCTTTTATCCATACATCTGAGCATCTTTCTTTGACTAAATTCAATATCCTAAATGATATCTGCTGAGTATGCTGCTGCTGTTTGCAATTATTTCTGCCTGTATACACCATGTAACCAACGCCTTTTAAAAGTCTTTACATTTGCACAACGCCAATGACAAAGTGGGTTGTATGTTGCCATGCAAGAAACCAACCCACCAATCAGAGGACTTGTTAGATCTGGGCTATCTGCTGCCGGTAGATAATGAAGGTGAACTAGGGGAGCCTGCTGGTTGGCCAGCCTTCTCTGCTTGTGCTCGTTTAATGTACAGATTCAATAATTTCATCTGAAATCAAAACACAAAATGTGATATTAATATTTGTTGTTTATAACACGCTCTCAACATTTTCATTCAAAGAACAAATTAAACAGCAATTTTTCAAATTATCAGGTTGATCATGTTATATTTGAGACTGAAAATGACATTTTTGTTAAGCCTAAATATCATTTCCTAAAAATAATGTTTTTCAGTAACTTTACAGTATGTCATGAACTAGTCAGAACTAAACTTAATCTGCTTAGCGACACGTAAGCTAAGTTTTGATCAAAATAATTGCCTGAAAATTAGTTTCAGCTCTTAATAGTGTTTCAGAGGGGAGTGGATATGACATAATTTCTATTTTCATATCTGGAAACTCGCCAAAACTCGTTGCCTAAAAACCCTTGTTCTGTGCATGACACAATGTAAACACCATAGGCCTATAACAGTTTAGATTGTGTAAATAACTAACACTCCAGTGATGTTTTCAGTTTAAGGGGGAATAATACGTTACTCAATTTTACGTTTTTGCAAGTTTATTTTGTACCATAACCTTTTAACAAGAGCTTAAAATTAATTAATAAAAGTATATGTTTCCAGAAAGGAATCTTTTTCCATTTTTAGTCATGTTTTGACCTTATTTGGCATGCAATTCAAAATATTGGTCAAAACGCTCATTAAGAAAAAACAAACATCTGAATGGGTGTTTTAAGTTAAAAAATACATTCAGAAGCCATTTTTTTAAATTTGTTATTTTTTATCTGGTTTGGAAGCCCCACAAATATGTTTTTTTGTGATTTTTGGTCAAAAGTCAACATCTCCATCATGTTCTTTGTAAAAACTCCTTTCTGGAAATGTAATTAACTTTAAGCACTTTGTTATTTGCACTACCCCAACTGATTTGAGGCATACAAATTATTTACGATATAATATCATGCAAAAGGCACTTTTAGAGCATTTTTTTTAAATTTATGTAGTTTAAAGGTGATCTAAAAAGGTCACTATTTATCACTCTATGAGTGGAAAATAACATCCACTGCCAGGTTATTTTTAAGGTTGATAAACACCTCTTTATTTGTGCAAGCTATCATATATTTGCACCATAAATATTCTACTGATACAGAATCTAAAGTGCAAAATACATATATATCACAACATACTTACTTGTAATATTTTTAACTTCCAAAATATTCTACAACCAATACCCCTCCTCCTCCAAGCAACTCTAACTATTGCAAAGACTGCCCTCAATATTTTAACGCATGAACACAGCAAGACTGGGTGCTTACAAAACAAACATTCTGCCACACAGAAGCAAGACATTGTCAAATTTTTATCAATTTTTCAATCAAAAATCCTGAGAGGTTATAGAAAAATGGTAGAAAAACTACTTTTAAGCTTAGTACATGTCTCAGATCTGTACAAACTCCTGAGAATGATATCCGGATATGCCAAAATTTACTGAAATGTCAAACTGTTTTTGCTAAGTCTTTTAATCATGTCAAAATAAATATCAACAAAATTTGAGAGGTTATAGACAAATTTAACTACTTTTAAGCTCAGTACATGTCTCAGATCTGTACAAACTCCTGAGAATGATATCTGGATATGCCACAATTTATGCTGAAATGTCAAACTGTTTTTGCTAAGTCTTTTAATCATGTCAAAATAAGTATCAACAAAATTTTATTTGATTTTTTTCTGGAAAATTTCCTAAAAAACTGACATTGTGAGATTTAAATGTTTTGCAAAATGAAGAAATGCAAAAACAACCTTCAGGAAAAGCCACAAAACTGAACAAATCTTTTGTCCTTATACAAACCTATAAAAAGTCTTAGTTATGACCAAGTCAAAATAACTATTTTTTCTCGAAACTGTCTAGTCAATTCTTCAAAAACAAACACAGAAACAAAACAAGTACTACCTTTATGCATATTTAAATAAATCAGGGGTTCTCAACTAAGCTTTACAATATGCCACATAAATGAGAAAATTGTGGGGTAAAGCTCCAATTGTGCCTTTTTCTCAGTGTATTCCTAATGTATTTTTTTGTATATTGAGCTGGTCAAAGCGCTAGCCAGTACTATACTTTGATCAACACCAAATAGGCGGGCTTCTTCACATCGTGAATTGATACAGATAAGCGCATGCGTAACTGAACACAGAACAACTGCACGAGACAAAGCGTGCATAGTACGTATGACACACGCATCAATGACGCCTCAGTGGGATTATGTTTACTTGCAGACCTCATAATTCCGACTATTTAGTGTTGATCAAAGTATAGTCAAAGCGCCGGCGCGTGTACCGCTGGTTGAAATGATCCCTTTAGTGGAGGATTGGAGATTCATAATATATGTCACATAATTCATTTATTTTGCATCATATAGATAAAAACTCAACTGAAATAGGTTTCAAAAGAATCAAGCACAAGGGAATACTAAATAGCAAGCATTTTCAACATCTTTGGATAACTACCAATTCATCAACTTGCCACACTGCTAAAAACACAAACAAGGGCAAATTCTATTCCTCTTCTTTATATATTTCATTCAAAACTACAGTATATCTGTAAATTAATGAGGAAAACTAAAGTATATTTGTAAATTAATGAGGAAACGATGCCCAATAAAAGCAAAACAAGCAGATTTTAATGGAAAAGAAACACAATAAACAAACAATCATATTGATGTGGCTGGCTCCCAATCTCTGTCATTGTTGGCACGTAATAGCAAACTTGCTGTGTTATGAAAACAATTTTGCAAATAACCTTGTCATTTTTGCATGTGAACGCATCCAAATTGGAAGTGATCATCAATTGTGATGTTTATGGTGGTTTTAGGAGTGTCTCATGATTGGCAACGCATTAATGACGTCAATATTTTCGACCTGATCATACAACAACCATAACAATGCTATACAGCCTATGTCATGGTAATATTGCAGCAATAACTGTCAAAGTTTTCAATTGCAGAAATTTGATTTTGTTATACTTAAAATATTTGTATTAAACAAGCATGACAAGTTGATAAATGATAAATCTATCACTTCTTGTTTAGGCTGCAATGACAATGTTATCCGATTTGACACAAAATTTGGGAAATATGTGACCCGCCACATTGAAAAATTCAAGCTTACAAGCAAAGTTGAGTTTGATATGTGCCTGGTTGAAGTTGAAAATGTGTGACAAATGATTGAGAGCAGTAAAATGATCTTTTAGTAGAAAAAATGTGTCAAAAGTGTGACATTTGGGCAATTTTGTCAGATCCATTTCATGGTAAAGTTACAATCAATTTATACTAACTAATTAAACATAACAAATTCTAACTCAATGGAAATGGCATTTTCTTTACTTATATTATGACATTTGAAAAAGTCATATCTGTAGCGTATGACTCTCAAATTTGGTTGAAATCAAACAATCAGAAATGCCTGTTGCTATGGAGATGTGAAATGGTATTTGCAACTTCCAATAATCCAACACAATCGCTTAGGCCTAAAAATAACTGTTTGATTGGCGTTACATAGAAAAAAATTAGGGTGGATAGTAGGTTTTTTTTATAATCTTATCTTCACCTAAAAACAGCCAATATAAGGCTAGTTTGGGTACTTTTTTGAATTAATTTCCTAAAATCACCAATTCAGTAAATTTGGGTGCTTTTTCCAACCTTAATTTTTTATTTGACCAGAAAATTAGGGTCGGTCAAGTTACCCAATTGAACAACTGTTTTTAGGCCTTAGGCTTTGTTGAACATCCTGTTTTTCTTGGAAGTGTGATTTCCAAAGTCTGTAACATGGGAGTTATATTTTTGGCTCTATCTTTGCAAGGGAAACTAAATTGACACAAATTTGTATCATATAGGCCATTCACAATTGATTCCGAGTTTCCTGTTACCGCCCGCATCCAAAACTGACAATTTTTAATTATTTTATTTTTATTTGTTATTTTCTCTTTCACAATAAGCTTCAGTCACTATTATTTGCTTTATTCTGACCTTTATCATGTTGATCAATAACAAATGAACATACCTACACTTTCACATTTATGTAAAATCAACATAAGTTGTAAAATAATTAAATCAAACCCTGGTCAAAATGAGATTATAATATGTTGCGATCATGTTTCTCAAAATAAAGAAAAATAATTGATAATTAATAATAAAAAATCACCTCGTCCTATGTTTTCAGCTTGCAACTGGAAACTCAGAATTAATTGTGAATGGCCTTAACAGTCCAAACAAGCTTTCCACTGATGATACCAGTACTCGATTTTGATTTTGACCCAACTTGTGAATGTCAATGTGACAGGTCACATATGTAAAACAAGTTCTATTGCAGTACAAGACCTCTGAATTGTCACAAAATTGCTACACAAGATGACATTGCACTTTAAAACCACCATTAAACTTAGCTAAACAATTATACTGTAATATGACAAGATTATTTGGCGACCACATTATACCTTATGCAGCTAAATATAACAACAAAAGCGACAGAGATCCCGTAACCAGCTTTACAACCTTGCTAAAACTACCTGTCAAGCATAATACTACGGATGAAGAACTGCACACCAAGGATTTACTGGCGGATTTGTGATGATGAAATGAACAAAATGACTAGCTAGAATCACCCACCTTACTCCTAGGTAATTCTGTTAAGTAAACCTGAAGTTGTTCACCTATTACCATATGTATGGCAACAAGGCAGAATACGCTGGCTTTGCGAACACTACTTTCTAGATGGTCATACGACTGCAGAAAAAAATCAAATCAAAAACAAGATTTCAAATATGATGTTATTGTTACTTAGGCTACTTGCGCTCACCTTGGACGTTGGTAGCTCCTGAAGGAAGGTCTTAAGGTCTTCACCCATCACGCTGTGTATAGCCACTAAACAAAACACACAGGCTTTACGCACACAGCTTATCTCATGGTCATAAGCCTACAAAGGGGGCAAAATAAACAGCTTTTTTATTTGACACCATGTTGATAAGGCAGGCTGATCCATTCTGTGTTCAACACTCCCTCTGTGTGGATGTATGAATCTGTTGTTTTGTTTGGAAATAATTGCCATAACTTTATAAAACCAAGTTGAATTATTCTCAACTTTCCTAATAAAACAAGCAGACCCATAACCATAGTGTGGGAAGGTGGTGTCATAAGGTCCACCTGTTTTTTTGTTTGTTTGTTATCCTTCCACTGTAATAACTCTTCTAATAACTGGTATCGAGAAGCCTCTTGTCAACAATGTTGTTGACAAATTCACTCTCTTTCAACAAGCCTGTTTATATACCGAGTTTGTTAACAAAAACATTTAAAAAAAAATACTTGAGAAACTTGAAATCTCAACTTTGTTATAAAATTTACCCTTATATTGACATATTACTTCATTCGCAACCATCATAAACTTTTAAAAAAGTGACGCTACATCCTAGAGCCACATTTCTTGGCTAGAACAGAGTAATTTCAAGCGCCTTTGCTGGATTGACGAAAAAGCATTGTTGACATTGCCAATGTCGGTAGCTCAGTTGGGGGTTTTGTTGACAATCAAAATACTTGCCGATCCCAACACTAATGTTTAACATTTTGCTACCAGAATACATAAATACCCTAAAAAATAAAACTCCCATATGTCAGTGGTTCTTGTAAGACCAAATTTCTGAAAAATGGAAGCTATGGCAGTCTGAGTATACCATGTATAAATATTTTGCAGCCAATAGTCAAGGGGAGATAAGTCGGGGGAGGGGGTACCGTGGGAAAATGTTGAGCATCAGATTTTGTACAGATGAACCTGCCTTATGATGTAAGCTTACATGCAACCAAGCAGTCATTTCCTATTGAGCATTTCATTTCCACAATGCTGAAGAATTTCATGCACATGTTAATGGGAATATTTAACGATACATCAAAATATTAGTCTCCCTCACTCCTTAAATTTCCCCAATATGACTTGGAACACTCACACATGCATGTTCAATACCCCAATTTTGAGATTACTTGGGCTGAACATTAGCAGCATCCAGACATGCCAAAAAGTTTAACAAATTTGGAGAGTGAACCACAACATCAGTTAGGCCAAGAAAAAAAATTGTTGTGTTGCCCTCAAGTGGAATTTCTAAAAAAATCCGGTCGGCTTCTGTCTTGACAAAGTCTGGTCATCCAAGGGGGGAACTTATTTTTTGGTAACCGTATATATTGATATTGAGTCACTTCTTTAAGGTTGCTGTAATGGCTATTTACACATGTCAGAAAAATAGCTATAAAAAGAATAGTTTTGGGGGATGAGAACCAAAACCTACTTCCAATTGAAGAAACCCCTTCAATGAAAAAATTGGGTAAGTTTTATGATTTTCGGCTAGTTTCTTATGTTTTTCTTTGTTTTCTGAAAATTCTCTAAAAAATCAGAGTTTTCGAATTTTTATGCAAAGAATGTGTTATGGCACTTCAGGGACTCTTAATAGTGCATAATGACAATGGCTAAATTTTCTTGTGGGCTTTTTGCCAAAAAGTGTTTTATTATTAAGAAAAGTTAATTCCAAATTTTAGGCATATTTTAAACCACCTATAAAACTTTCTAGAAACAATGAGAGATTCCTGCAAATCAATTAAGCTATCATTTGACACTTTATTGGTTAAAATTGAAGCATGGGAAGTATGAATGAAAATTCTGAGAAATCTGGCAACTCAGTATTTCTAGAAATTATCATAGCAAATTTGGAAAGCACCAACATTACAAGTCTCCAGTTCGTAAACGTAGAAAGAAATTTCATCAAAACAAAATTTATGATAATCTGTGATCTGCTTGCAACTCATAGCAAAAAATTAGTTTCATTTGCAAACCACAGCAGTAGAAAAAATATTTTTGTAAATAGTAATTTTTCAAAGGTTTGATCAAATTTCATAACATTAGATTGTTAAGTTCAGGAAATTTTTGCCTATGAAAATGTGAATTCCGCTAAACCTATTTGTAGGGTCATGCCCAAATAAATTTGATTTATTTCATCATCAACTTTTGACAATTTTGCAACTAAACATAAAAACTGTTTGAAAGGGCACTTTTTAAAAAGAGAAATATTTCAAACATTCGGCTAGAACAATAGGGTTCACAAATAGGCTCCATCAGGTGCCCACCTTCAGTCAATAAGAGTTCTAAAGGTCTAACTGCTGCTAACATATGCGTATTCGAAGATTTACAGTTTCTGACTAAATACTATTAATCAGCCAGAAAAACAAATTGTAAAACATTCAATGATCAAATCTGACATCTTCAATCACTGGACATCGAATCCAGGCTAATGCGTGCGAGGGGAGATGCGTTTCTTACAGAGACCTTGCTGCGATTTGCAAGATTCTGCTTACCTTTAATAATACAGGAATAAGTTCTTCTATGATACCAGCGATTTCTGCCTGTGACATGGTCTCTACAACCTGCAAGATAAGACAAATAAAAAACTTAGGAATGGATGGTTGTCAAAGTCAAGTTGGTGGTCACTGATTTGAATAATGCACGGCTAAACAAGATTTTGCTGTGTTTTTTATGATAAGGCACTTGAACAACCATAAGTATGTATGCCGATGACACAGCAATGTATGCAGTTGGAAAAACTGTCGCTGATCTCAATCGTACACTCGATAATGATCTCGACAAGGTTCTTAAATGGTTAGCTTTTCACACACCCAAAAATGAAATAGCAAAATATTTCGGGATAACATATGTTTGGCGATGTGGGCAAAAACACATGATGTTGGTGGTAAACAAGAAAAAAGGGCCTAACTAAGCAACATATGGATGCCTTGTCATGATTTAGAACCCATATATGCTTTAAATTTCTTACCTTGGTTAACATTTTGATAGCAGCTTGGTTTATAGGGTTATCAGCTGTCTGTATAATAGGACATAATACCCTCACACATTGGTCTGGGGCTATGGGTCATCTTACATAGACTATGGCTTACCTTGGTTAACATTTTGATAGCAGCTTGGTTTATAGGGTTCTCTGCTGTCTGTATAATAGGACATAATACCCTCACACATTGGTCTGGGGCTATGGGTCATCTTACATAGACTATGGCTTACCTTGGTTAACATTTAGATAGCAGCTTGGTTTATAGGGTTCTCAGCTGTCTGTATAATAGGACATAATACCCTCACACATTGGTCTGGGGGTATGGGTCATCTTACATAGACTATGGCTTACCTTGGTTAACATTTTGATAGCAGCTTGATTTATAGGGTTCTCAGCTGTCTGTATAATAGGACATAATACCCTCACACATTGGTCTGGGGCTATGGAGTTGGCTAGTGTTGCTGACGTTTCCTCGGCTGCTCTCACAACCTGTTTAAAGAATGAGGTAAATCTCTTTTTATTTTCGCAAATCAATCCTCAAACGGAAAAATAAAACTAGCGTAAAGTATGAGGCAAATATTTCTCAAACCTGTCATATATGGTGAGAAAAGTTGATAGTATATACATTTGGCCTTTTATTTGAAAAAAAAGGTCTTGAGACTTGCAAATTTACTTTTGTTAACAATCTTCCACACTGAAATAGTACTGATATTCATCAATGAATGTTTATGGAAACTTAGAGTAAGCTTACTCATTAAAATAATGCAACTCTATTTGGATAATCACGAAAATAAAAACTCAAAAATGTGCACAAGAGCCAAAATCACAAAAACATATTCTCACGAAAATAATTTTTTTTACAGTAATAGAGTTAAAAACGTATTCTAAAATGGTAAAATAATTGCTTACACGGTAAGTATTCTGCACCTATTTGCCTCTGATAACAATTATATAATTGATATAGATTTGCACCTATTTAGCATACCAAGTTTGGGGTCTTTTGAGGTGTAGGACTGCTTATTTATTCACTTCAAGGGCCAACTACAACATAAATATTCCACAACTCAATGTTGAGTGATTCCTGGAGCATAAGTGAAAGCAAATTACTTCAGTTTGACTTACCTCAGATTGTTGGTCTTTATGCGCTTCTAATATTTTAAGTATAGTTAGCTCAGCGTAGTCCTTAAACCTGTCTGGCTGATTCCTTAAGATCTCTCTTAACACTCTCAATGCCATGGCACGAATTGAAGGCTGGAAATCAAATCACATTATCAGAAGTTATTTATCAATTTAATTTAATTTTTTTAAGCAATGACAAACTTAAACATAGTATGGTATACATTGGTAAACATATCAAATTGAAAGTGAAAAACTTAAGACTGTCGGAAGTTGAACCAAAAATCTCTGGTTTTCTTCCACCGAGCCACACCGATTTTTATGAAGCAATGGCTGCGCTAAGTTATTATGTCAGTAATTCATTAAATTCTGAAAGAACATTTCAGAAACCACTGACCCAAGACTGGAGATTATACAGTGTACAATCTGAATTTATGAAAATGGCAGCTATTGCAGATATGACTTTCTTGCACTCACCTGACAAAATATCCATCCACCTCCAATGATACAGTAAACCAAGCAATTGTCTAGAAACCATATATCAATACTTAGAGTTGGTTTGACACATATTTTTGCACCATTTTAAACTTGTACATTTATTAGAAATTAATCCTTTTAAACTTAACATAAATCTATAACACAATTCAGGAAAACAGCCACTCAATGTAAACAAGTTCGGAGATATGATTCTGGTTACATACCTCTACGTCCCCTAGTGTTTCTAACATCAGCAGGAGCACCGTTTTGAAATGGTCATCCCACATGGTCAAGCTTTCGGTCCTGGTCATCTTAATCAGCTGCATCATGGCTGCCCGCCTCTCCTCAAACCTGTTGATAAACAAGATAATAGTGCATATACAATTTACAAGTCGTCTTTGAGTTGCCTGTTGAAATGAAAACATTGTTGTGGCTGAGAATTGCACCTTGCGAGTTTGGTTTGAATACACATTTTCCAACTGATCTACAGATCCAATACTTTCAATGATTGTAACTTTAGCTGTCCTTGTAGTTACATCTAAACTGTAAAACTTAGTTTGATTGCAAAATTACCTTAAAACATCAATATTTTGGCTGTTTTGGTGCTGTAGACTTTGTTGTCCTTTGGTTGTCTATATCCAAGTGCTTAAATGAGAGTTTTCTTACAAAGCATCATGGTAACCATGACAACAAACCCAAATGATAAAAAATGTGTTAGATTTTGAATAGGACTATAGTTAATTTCCTTAATTTCCTGTATCTTTGCTATTGAAGAGTCATGGTGTGTCAAAAAAAAACCACGGGACAACCTGTATGGACTGGTCACAATAAGCATGTTACCTTCCCAGCTGAATTGCTGAAGTTTGGCATTTTATATGATAATTTTTTGCCTCTAAGACTGATTTTACCTTGTTTTGACTATCAATTATGAATATATGGCAGTGTGTTTAGGGTTAAACGCAGTAGAGCTGCGCGTTGAAAATTAAGGCATGAGTTAAACATACTTACACATCCAACGCATACTGCTCTACTTTCACTGGAATATTATTTTCAATAGCTCAGGCATGAGAATGAAATTCCATGAAAAAAACAGGACAATTGTGGAAAAACAGGCTAAAGAAACAGGAAAACATGTATATTTGGCCATAAAAAAACCCAGGAATTCCTGTTTAAACAGGAATATTCTCATGCCTGATAGCTGCCTATGTTTTTACAAAAATGATGTCCCAATACTTTTTTTGCAAATAACTGACTTCATGCTTGATTTTATAATAACTTCAATTTGTGAGACTAATGAATGAATGAAATTAAAAGATATTTTTTGTTTTACCTGTTATCTATTATCTCAAATATGCCAGCAATCATACTTTCACTGTCTGTATGGAACAATCTTCCTATTCATATTAGAAATTCTGACTCTTTATCATTGTTAAAAAATCTGTCAAAACATATCTATATTCAAATGTAGTGTAAAGTGTTTGTTTGCTATTTGCATTTTTCTCATATGTACATTACTATGCTTTTACTATTACTTTTTTGTGTGTGTATTTATTCCCTGTGCTTGGGTCTGGTGGTGGGAGAAAAATACAAAGATTCTACACGAGACCCCTTCTCTTAACTCTTAACTATACTACAGATATAGAAGCATAAAAAACACATCATTATAGGAGACAAGTAAAAGCACCAGTCTGAGCACAGGGGCTGGTGATAATGCTAAGCACAGGTTTTAATAGAACTTAATATGTGCATTAATCTTGAAATAAGGCACACTTTTGTATGTATAAATGGGAATACATTTTTTTTTGTATAATAATCCATTATGAGACGATAGATGACAGGCAAAACAATAAACCTTACCTTTTATTCTCTAAATAACCTACCTTTCATTGTGATTAGATAACTCTGTCAGCAATGGTGCAAGGATATCAGCTGGCTCTTCTGAAACGCAAGAAACACCAGATAGTCACACGAGTGCAAGAAAGTCATATATGCAATGGCAGCCATAAGGTATATTTGTCACAAGAAAGAGATAAATCCCCCAAAATGTCTCTCTCATGTCAGTGGCTCTTAAAATGGTTCTGATAGTGTCAACACATCAAAAGTTTGCAAAATTAAGAAGGCTGTATACCTAGAATTAAATTTTGCTTTATAGCCTAGACAATGGCATACAGGTAATGGCCTATGACTTGGAGAAGAAATTACAAAATGTTTCAGAATTATTTCATGTCCATCTAACTAGCCAATACCACAGATTATAATAAAGGCTTAATATGCATGTTGTCTTCACTGCAGCGCCTGACTATAACTGTCTGCACTTGTTTTCAGTCTTTGTCTATCACAATGGCTTATGTTCCTATATGTCTGTTCTTGTCTTTGGCAACTTATATTGTATCTACAAAGGGCTGCTAAACTTTGTGAGCTCTAAGTCAGGTCCTACCATATCATTCATTTTATCAACTTTCTTGATTTATAATTTGATTGGTAAATAAATGAACTATGAACTATGTTTTATTTCCATGTATAATGTATGTTATTTTTGATGGAAATAAAAATTTAAATTTGATTGATTGAAAATTGAATGCAATTGAGTGGGCAACGAGACACCATTAACATGGTGCAATATCATGGACCCATCACTGTGTTATTGATTTGCAATATTATAGTGTTGCATTTTTGCAATATTATAGTGTTGCATTTTTAGTTAAATCAATCAAAAAAAGTTACCAAACTTTGTCTTAACATTGACACAAGATGTCAGCAATGAAAAGGTTTAGATTTGGCATGTAAAGGTTTTGAATGACTTGGCCTATAAAGATAATTTTCCAAAGAAATTTGTGATTTTACTAAGGAATTTTTATAGGGAAACCGATATTCTCTGCCATCTTGTGTCGCTCATGGAGCAGAGTTGTACCTCCGGATATATTCAGAATTTGGCCCGATATCCAGGCAGATCGCGTAAATCTTTACTTGACGCATATACAGCGTGTGCATTTTGATTCATGTGCAAACCGTGTCTGCGTTTCAAGTTGCTCTGATCAAAGTACGCTAATTTTCCCGCTAATCTGTTGCAACAACTCTCGAAGTGTGGCACGCCGAGCCGAAAAATGCCAAAGGTACAATAACTCACCCTCCATGAGAGACAATCCAAGATGGCTGCCGTCCCATAGGATTTACACGGCGGTGAAATCAAAATGGCGGCAAGTACCAGTTCCCCTATAATAATTCCTCGGATTTGACCCAGCTTATTTACAGAAATTTGTGGCTCATAAACAGGTTATCAATATGGCAAGACAGATTGCATTTGTCAGAATTTTATATAAAACAACCATTTTTACCTCCTTCATAGAACTGCTCATCATCATATGATGCATCTTGAAGAGCTAGCCTATTCATAGTCTCCGTCAAACCCTGCTTAGTAGGAGAAACAAAGAAAACATCAGGTTAGCAATGGATACGGACTGTGTGCAAGACTAAGCCTTAGAAAAATTAATGTTTAAAAAACACTAATAATAAAACTATCACGTAGGAAAAGTTTCAAAAGTATACTTTATCTTGTATCTTAATTTTGATATAATTATAATATATCTGACTTATTACTGAACTGGTAAACTTTTTATAATAACTCTTTAGAACAAAACAAAAATAAATTCAATTTCATAACTTTAACAGTTTCTAAAAAAAGCAAATAATGTAAATATTTAATTCCCTGAATGCATATGGTACTATTATAGAGCAACCACAAACTATAAATAATTTCTTGTTAAATACCTATTAGCTACCTAAAACTACCTGCTTCTTACAACTAAATTTGGGATAAGGCTACTATTGCATGATGTTCAATTGGTGTATAAATCAGGATTAAGGATTGGACAGGTTTGGTTAAAGAGGTTTGGTGTGGAGGGTTGGTTGGGTTGGGTATTAGGTTAGTATGGTAAAATGGAAAATATTTATACACCAATTGAACATTACCAGAAGTCAGACCAAACAGCAAGGCTTTATCAGAGATGCCACTGTGTTTTGGAACAAAATATTGAAAGATGTGAACGATACAAGTGTAGTTTCACCTGTCACCAAGTAAAGCAATTGTTGAGGTTCAAGAGGACAGTGTTAAGATTCTCTTGTTCTCTAACACTAATATAATGACCATCGGTTGACTTAAATGACACATACTCACTTCATTAATTCAAGGATAATTTGTGTACACTTTTTTACAACAACAAAGAAAAAAAACACCAACAACTAAAAACTTTTGTCACATTCAAAAAAACTCAATTTCAAAATAAATACTGAAAAGTGGCATCTCTGCTCTATAAGGTAAACTATGATGGACAGTGTTTACTCTCTTTCATGTGCATCAACAGGACATATTTCTTAATCATTTGGCCCATTTGAGCCAAATGCACTATTTTTTTTTTAATCAGAACTTTTCTGCACCAAGATAGAGACATGTACAGACACAGAGTGAACACTGGTATTGGACTCACTGCAAATTCTATGAATGCAAAACTGATCTAAATTGACATGAAACAGTGAATTTGAACGCATGAATTATCTACATTCAATGTCAACTACTATGAGTTAGTTGCCAATAACTACATGAGATAGCCTTAAGTATGTTGATCTAGAAGCATTAAGGACTCGCAAAGGTGTGCCTTTTGCAAAGTTGGATACACTGTTGCGCAATATGTTATAAGCTTACAAAACACTTTATGAATTAGCTAGTTTTAATTAGTTTTTGCTTATTTTTTAACAATATTTTTCAGCTGTATGGTGATTAGAATAAAAGAAGACATCATTACCTTCCCATCATGCTTTGCTTTCAATTGGATATTTGTATAGCTCGTAATTAGGGTTTAGTAATGAAACTCATCTGAAATGCAAAATTGGGATGAGGTCTGCTTGTTGTCCTGTGTTTCGTCACTAAACCAATCATTGCAACCCACACAAAAAATTCCATTGAAAGCAAGGCATGATGGGAAGATCTCGATATCTTCTTTAGATTAGAATTAAGACTTGAATCTTGTACCTGGTCATGACTTAAGGGTAATGTTGTTATGCAAAATTACTGTACAAGCAAATTACAATACCCTTAGGCCAAAGATCAGACACAAAAAATTCATGATTAATTCTAACTGTAATTTCACATCAGCTAAAAGCACAATTATATATATATATAGCCAAGGTCAAAGGTCACCTTAAACTTGGAGGGTGTATACTATCCATGATTTTAAGTAATATTTGAGCAGATTATGAATAGTAGCAATCTTATCTCTCCAAGATTAAGACATGGATTGCCTTAAGTTCATAACCTTTGACCCCTTGAGAGCGGACAGGGCCGAGGGCAGGATTAGAGGCATGGGACAAGTGAGTCACTAAGAATATGATGTACGAATTTGTTAGGAAATGAAAACT
>JXSR01S052857.1:2529-24360 GCA_000969725.1 Ophiothrix spiculata
CCAAGTATCATGAAGTTTGTTTTGCTCGCATTCACTGACAGCTTATTAGCTTT
This sequence comes from Ophiothrix spiculata, assembly GCA_000969725.1. NCBI lineage: Eukaryota > Metazoa > Echinodermata > Ophiuroidea > Amphilepidida > Ophiotrichidae > Ophiothrix > Ophiothrix spiculata. The sequence goes on from JXSR01S052857.1 coordinate 2,583, forward strand.
GAACCAATTGTTTACTTCTTCCAATTATTTGTTTAGCATGTCAATATGACTTAATATATTTTTATGTGAAAACACAATTGTGGAATCATCAGCAAATAGTAAAAATTAGAGTATATTTGATGAATATATTAAATCATTAACATCAAGTATAAAAAGAAGCGGACCAAGAATAGATCCTTGTGGTACTCCACAGATGAGATCTCTTAAAGTAGATTTACAATCACTATAATATGCAAAATGTTTTATATTTTTCAAATAACTCGTAAACCATTGATGAACAATACCGCGAAATCCATAATGTTCAAGTTTATGAAGGAGAATATCATGATCAATTGTGTCGAAGGCTTTAGATAAATCTAAAAAAAAATGCCAATTGTAGTTTCATTATTTTCGACAGCAGAATAAATTTTATCAACTTGTTGTGTGATGGGCATATAGGTCGAGTGTTTTGGCCGAAAACCAAATTGTTCGTCATTAAGGATTTCTTGGGATTCGATATTATCTTAGCATCTGTTAAATACAAGTCTTTCAAGTATCTTCGAAAAACACGGTAAGAGAGATACAAGATGATAATTCGAAAATTCTTTAGCACTTGATTTCTTGTATATTGGCACTACTTTTGCTATTTTCAAATGATCAGGTACGATACCTGTTGTCAATGATAGATTAAATATATCAGTTAATGGCTAAACAATGTTTCTACTAACACTCTTAATTACCAAGTTTCCGATGTTATCATATCCAGCACTCTTGTTTATACTAAATTTATCAATTATTTTCACGATGTCATTTTCAACAATGGGTTTCATGTACATGCATCCAGGATTCAATTCTTGAAGATAGCCATGTTATTCTTTACCAGTATTATGAATTTTAGCGGCTAGTTCACCTCCACAAAAAAGTCATTGAAATTGTTACAAATATTTTAATTATTGAAAATTGCGTTGCCCATACACCTAAGTTTTCTTCATGTCAACACACTGTAATGCAGATTTAAACTTTCGTGCCAAACACATGAAAATATTTACATCTCATGCATCGTAGTTTTCATATGACACAATGTCCTACGCGAGGACCGGTGACTAATAACAGCCTGGTAGACTCCTGAAGTTTTAACCTTTGCCCTAATAACAGAATGGTATAATTTTGAAGTTTGCTTTGCATTGGCCCCGTCCTTATTGAATGCTTGCTGTAAAACTTTTATAATGATTTCTTCTTTCACCAAAAATCTACATTATGATTTATACCAGCAAAGACCGATTTTTATGGACATGTATGAACACACTGTTTTCATTTCAACACTAGCTACTACTATATTTTAGTTGGGAGCACTTTTTGTATGCAATAAGAATTCGCCACAGATGAAATAGGTGCTACAGTTTTTGCTTTTAAATTCTAAGCTCTATTGTATATGACATCTTAAAATGTTTTTAAGATCGCCATGGACCATTATACGTTCACCACAACACTATTTTTTTTGTAAATTGAGGGGGGTTGAAGAATCATTTTATGTTTTGCTTCCTAGCATTATCTTGGCGCAGTCAAGCATGACTAAGACATTTATCACTTGCTTATCACTCTATTACAGATAAATTGTTAAGTGACCTTGACACAGGTGTTTTCCTCAAAATCACGTTTTTTGACCCATTTGTTTTTGCCCTTACCAGTACATGAGAAAATTGATCATATTCGGAGCTCCAATTCACTTTCAACTAGATTACCTATCAAATCTGACCTAAGCAAACATAAATTCTTTTGTTCCCTGTTCAAATTGACAGTTCTCTACCAAACATGCACCACCGATATTAGGAAGAGTACTGTAAACTCATTCGAAATTTAGTAATCTGGCTTTCATTAAGCAATATGTCAATTCAGATTAGCAAAACATGTACATCTTAGCATCTGTGTTTCCATATAATATGTAACTTAAGGAATATCATTTTCATCTAATGCAGTATCAACATGCAATCGCCACTCACTGAAAGATTTTTATGGAAATAATTGAAAATCATTATGTGTAGACACTTTTTTCATGAAATCGGACCTAAAATAATGCAGTGTGAGTATCAAATATTTCTTACCATTAAAGGCGAATTAGACAAGTTCAATATCATCCCAAACTCTTTTCCTGATTTACTTGATGTGTTGCTATAAAAATGACAGTATGCAAAGTACTATTAACATACCTGTTATGCCAAAGCATATATTAACAGACCTTCTTTCATTATTTAAAATCGTTGGAAACAACGAAAAATGTTACTCTCTTAAATGTTAAGTTTACATTGACTAAATACCAGACTATCATTGTAAAATTGATATATTTGAACACAATTATCTGTAATCTATGATCTGAAATGACAGCTTTGCAACCAAAAATGCTTTCATTCCTGAAATACAGCATCAAAGATAAACTGTTCCCGAAATCCACTTATGAAATGAAATTTTATGCGTTGGTATTTCATCGAGGTTTTGTGAGTTTTAAAACTGAATAAACAGCATATGAGTTGCCGTCAAGTTCACAGGCGCTACGAGAAATTCAAGAAAGACAAGGTGTTCATACTCGAGAAAGATTACTCATTCAAAATATAGCATAAATAGACTAATGGACTATCGATTTCAAAAATATTAGGGACGAGATGGATGCAAAAGTTTGCATTAATTAAATAGTCGCCGCAGACTAAAAGCTAGTCGTCACCCTAATAAAATTCTTGCCGAACTAACATTTGGCGAAATTTTTGATTTTTGAATAAATCAGTTCTTCATACTAAGAGGCACCAACTATTAGCATACTTAACAAAAATGCGACCTTGAACATCTGCTACTAGATCAAATTGAAAATTGCCATTCTGCAAGCTTATCATATATGCAATTTTATCATAAATTTGCCTAAGTGACACTGTGTGTTATTGTTTAATCACAGATTAGTGAGTTTGATCACCTAACTATAAATGGCTTAAGGGTCAATTTCTCAAAGCAGAAGGTTTGACCCTACACCGCCCTGGAAGCTTCTCCTGGTATTTCTCTACATTGTTTTTCTCGCATCAAAATTACATAGAGTAATGGAGCTGTAAAAGGATTTCATTTTATTTGAAACAAATCCTGGCCGAACAGGGACTCGAACCCCGGACCTCTCGCTTGCATTGCGAGCGCTCTAACCACTGAGCTACTCGACCTCTCAGATAAACCGAGAGTTTTAATAACCAAGTAGCGTGGCAGAAGGTTCCGGTACAACACAAACACATAAACAGAATACGAGACAACCCAATTTTCAGGAGCATTCCTGCTGCGACCATCTATCTAATATACTTTATATAGAGATGTCCAACCCATTCATCTTTCTATTTGGACAACTTTTGTAATTACTATGCATTTCTGTGTACCATACAAAATCAATGGGGCATTGCATGCACAAACTAAATTATTTTCTGGGATATGGATCAGGGTTCACCACACACACAATTCAACCACTAAGTACTAGCATTTTGTATTCAAGGGAGTGTAAAAATGTATATAAATATTCCCAATTATGCAGTGGTAAATGATAACCAACATTTCTGAAACTTTCCAAAGTTCCCTTGTAATGTCCTCCCAACACACTAACTGACTTACTAAGATGTAGCTATTATGATAGTTCTACTTTAAATCAGCTGAACAGAAAATCCTTCAAATCAAGACCATTTCCCAAGTTCAAGAAAAATATTTTAGCAGTAATATTCCGGCAAGGTAAATATAAGTTTTACACATTTTTATTCATATATTAATAACTGTTCATGCTAAATTTCAGCGAAATCTGTCGTCATGTACCATGATCCCATCCCCAAATTCTCTGGCAGAAATCAGCACCATGGATGACAGCTCAATTGGCTGAAGATGATAGTAAACGCATGCATGATGTGATTTATAGGTCTAAAATACCAAAACAATGGACTGTCACATTTTGTGCTATGCAACTTTGAATAACATTCTTACATCTATTTTGATAAAATATGAGATTCAAAGTTACTAAAACGTGTGCATTTGTTTGACACTTAGAGCATAGATTTTAAACGTCTTTAAAAATCTATGCTTAGAGTTGTCGGTTCCCTAGACGTCAGAAGAACTAAAAAGTTGCTAAAAATTAAAGTGGCGAAAAAGAGGAAAGCGAAAGAAGATTATGATCAAGCTTCCATTAATAGAGTTGCAAGTGAGAGTAAACTGCTCTTCCTTACCGCAAAATCCCCGGCAAAATCCAATGTGAACTGAAATGACAAATGTGTCTACAAAAGTGGACCATTTTGACAGTTGCCTATTTCAAGCAAATGGGTTTGTTCATACGCATTTTATTTAATAGACACGAAAACACCTTTTTTGACCATTTGGGCTTCCAAACAAGCTAAAAATACATTTTTTTAAATGGTTTCTGAATATATATATCTATATGCAGCGGTGGAAATACCCACATGATAGTCAACCCAGGGTTAGGCAACCCCGGGTTGCCTAACCCTGGGTTGTCTTCCACTTAGGTTCCTATACGTAAAACATACTAGTACTAGTTGTGCAAAGCAGGTAAATAATAATGTACTCAGTTGTTTTAATAGCAGGTTGTACAATGTTCATCCTGGGTGATCTATACTTGCATAATTGACAACCTCAGGTTGTTAATGAAGTTCATTAGCCAACCCAGGGTAATCTTAGTCAGTTGAATTAACGACTTGAAGTTATTAGTGAAGTTCATTTGGAAGGCTTTTTGTTGCAAAAAACGTTGTTCAGAGAAGTGATTCATCTAATATGATATTGACTGTATGGGAAATCAGAAGTCCTCTCAACTATGATACCCTAGGTTGGCAATGAAATTCAATAACAACTTTAAAATTATCAATTATGTGAATGAAGATCCCTTAGGGTGTACACAGTATAACCTGCTATAAAATATAGCCCAATATATTGTTTGACAAAAGAACTTCACTAATAACTTCAAGTTGTTAATTTAACTGACTATGATTACCCTGGGTTGACTAATGAACTTCATTAACAACCCGAGGTTGTCAATTATACAAGTAAAGGTCACCAAGGGAGAACATTGTACAACCTGCTATAAAACAACTGAGAACATTATGATTTACCTGCTTAACACTATTAGTAATAGTATGTTCTACGTATAGGATCCTAAGTGAAAGACAACCCTGGGTTAGGCAACCCGGGGTTACCTAACCCTGGGTTGACTATCATGTGGGTATTTCCACCGCTGCATATAGCTATATATTTTTTTTGGAGCGTTTTGATCAAATGTTTGAACTTAATGCCAAATTATGTCAAAAATGACCAAAAATGGAAAAAGGAGTTTTTAACCTTTTTAAACAAGGGTCGTTAGGCGTCATGTGTTTGGCAAAATGTGCAGTGTATGTGATAAAGATTTTTCGTGTTTTCCGCGCGATGTCCAAGATAGACCAATATGCAACGTATTCATCGCCGTTTTATGAAAACCGCGTGATTGTCGTATCGGTGTTTCACATAGGGGTCTATCTTAGATAGACCCGTATGTGATGCAGTTTCACATATGGTTTTATCTTAAGATAGAACCGTATGTGATGTAGTATTTCTTTAATCGCATACTGAATTGCGTGAGATAGGTCGAGATAGAACCGTATGTGAAAACATTTATTTGAATTTATTGCACATAATCAAATTTGTTAATGTATATCTAATTAATTAGGTAGGAACCACATCTGAAATTTTGTAATCTTGAAGAGTTCAAAGTAAAAGTATTAATTCCCAATTTTCTCAAAAATGTCAAAAATACGAGGTTGAACCGTATGTGATGTAGCCGACGATTTATATACACACTAAGCTTAAGTATTGCAAAATCGTCGACTGTGGTTTTTGCGCAAACTTTAAATAGCGTTTTCAAAACGTTGGTATGAAAACATTGTTATGCTACTTATAATGATATCTTTATAAAGTTGTTTTCATATTTCTTTTCTGTAATTATTTTGATGAATTGACAATAACTAGGGGGCTAGCCATGCAATTAAATGATATCAACTGCTCACTTCTACAATGCCACTCAGAATAAGCAATTCTTTGAGAGCTGAAATCTGTCGAGGATCAGATGTTAAATCAATCAACTCAACTCATGTCTCTTGAAATATGTGTTATTTAAGACTTGTCCGTTAATGTTATCTCACGTGTCTTACTTCAAATTTGCGTAATGCGCATGTGCGTTTAGATTGATACTGCTAACGCCTCTTTTCGAAGATCCTGTCATCAAAATCCTGCGTGCAGTCGAGTGTGACGTCATTTTAAGAACGATAAGTGGTAATTTACAAACTGTTGACATGTTCCTAAAATACGTTAACATTGATTTGCTACGAATGACGATAAATTGAAAGTTATCGATTATCCCGTCCATTGTCGTTTTTTTGAATCATTACATGCCAATGAAATTCAAACCATGCGTTATACATGTACACCAATTTTTTGTCATCAAAGAAAGGTTACAATGGTTATAGCCGTCATATTTAAAACTCAAAACACTTTTCTTTAATTATCAAAATTTAATCAGACCCACACTCCTTAATTAAATCAATATGGCGTCAATTCAGGGCTGCTGTCACGTTCGTCGACCAATTCGCCATCCCAACTCTTCGCTGCCCGTGTACAAGCGTGGTCAATTATTGCCCTTTCGTTACTCTACACATATGAGTCTACAATCCTTAAATATTCCTCCAAGAATAGTAATACGCAGGTATTTTCAGTTTCTGGGCAGTACTGAGCGATCAAAATGATCAATGGTTATAATGGCAAAAGCCTATTTTTGCAATATGATTGATGGTTTTCCATATGCGCAGTCTTTCATGGACGACTGCTTATACGCGAGTTATATGCATTACTAGAATCCCCCGACGTCTAGTAATTCCAAAAATTATTCGGTAGCACAAAAAATAAAAACGCACAGCCATATGTGACCTTCCAGCCCAAAACAGTAGTAAATGCAAGCTCTTGTCATTCTCACTTTTTAGATTATTCGCAAAGATCATGCTTTAAGCATTAAAATGACACCTTAATGATCTTCACACGATTTTCAGAAGTCAAGTTATGGTCCGTCAAAGGTTGTCAGGGAGTAAAACGTATAACTGAGATAAATACAAAGCCCTATATTTTCTGTTGACCGTCTTAAGAATATGCCAATTTATTTCACATTTCCTATCATTTTCTTGAAATTAAACTTTGCTGGTATTTTGTAGTAAGCACTAGGATCGTGAATCTGTCAAAAAATCAATTTCGGCAAATTATGACCTTGTAATGTATTTTCACCTGTACATAGCGCAAAATGAAGTTTCTGGCATTTACTGCTCATACGGGCTGGAAGGTCACATATAACAAAAACGGATTCCTTCGGTTCTCAGGGCTACAATGTGCTTCAGGTCTTCATTCAGTATCTCTCTTAACGCCGCCATTTTGAAAGCAACACAAATTATAAATGGACTAAAATAAGCTAAGGGGACTGTTTTAATGCATTGAACAATATATATTGGTAACATTGCTCAGCTGAAATAAGAAATCAAATGTTAACTATGGAGGAATTATACTCGCAAACACCAGGATTTACGCTATGTTGCAATACTTCTGATAACGGATTGTATAAAATATTCTGGGCGTGTGTGTTGACATTTTATATTTTGTGTCATGTATAAATGAACATTTTGAATGATATAATTGAAAATTGAAATTTTCATATCAAGCCAATTCAGTTTTATTGTGTCAATAAAACTCAACTTTCATCCTATTCAATTTAGTTGATCAATTATTCACATTAGCAAAAATGTTTCTATTTCTCTGATACCTAGATATGTTTAAGTAATTTGAGTATAAAATTGTTGATGAGAAATTTTGCTGAGACACAAAATTGTAAAAATTGGCAATTTTGTAGTGACATTTGTGTTGTTGATCACAAATGGCTGAAACTGGAGTTATTTGGGATCCTTCTTATTTACCTAAATCTTTCTCAGGAAGGGATGATAAAGATTTTGAACAGTGGTGTAAGAAATTAGAATCGGTTATCAATGAAACGGTATACAAAGATCTATTTCCAATTCAAAAACCGATATAAGGTGTGACGGGTAGTCAAATTGAAGTATTGGGATATGTAAATATACCAATCACTATTCTTGATCAAAGTATTATTCATCGTTTTGTCGTAGCCAGAAATGTAAGATAATCTATCATATTAGGTTGGAATTTTCTGATTGCAAATTATATTGATTTACACATATCTGAAGCATATATCAATGTTCATGGTAAAAAGATATCCTTTATCTTTATGTCAAGAAATGATTTAATTCCAATTTCATGTTCAGCAATTATACATGAAGATGTTGTCATACCAGCCAATACTAAAATGATTGTACCCATAAGAATTGTACAGACAGAAAACCATGATATAAAACATTTAATCAGAGTATTCAGGAATATTTGAACCATGTGAAAGGGAAGATGAAGATTTGAATATGATAGCATGTAGTTTACTGCCACTATATTTCATGATAGTATTATACCAGTTGTAGTTATGAATATTCAAGATGAAAGTGTTACATTGTATGAAAATACTGTAATGGGTGATTATTATTCAGTAGATAATAATATGGGTGAAGTATATGAAATTTTTGAGGCAAATGATTCTGAAATAATTTCTGATTCACAAACAAAATATCCATAGAAAGGTAAGCCATATAATCAACTTGATTTGACAAAATCTGATTTAGCTGAAGATAAAAAAACAGGAAGTTACAGAATTGTTTGAAGAATACAATAATGTTGTATGTCAGCATACCAGAGATTTTGGTAAAACACAAGCCTGGAGTCATAAAGTTGATTTGTCAGCAAATCAGGTTCCAAAACAACGTGCATATAGAGTTGCACCAAACTTAGAAGAATTTTAAATCAAAAGGTAGAGAAATTATTAGAAGATAATATGATTGTATTTTCCAGCTCTAGTTTTGCAGCTCCTGCATTGTTAGTTAGAAAGAAATCTCCTGATAACTCAGTACAATATCGTTTGGTGATAGATTTTCGCGAATTAGATAAAATCACACTAAAAGATTCACACAGCTTACCTCGTATTGATGATTCCATAGATGCATTAAGGGGTAATATGTATTTCAGTACTTTGGATTTAGCCAGTGGATTTTGCCAGATGGAAGTTGAACCAAAACATAGACTCAAAACTGCATTTTCAATTGGAGATGGTCTTTATCAATGAAAATTTATGCCAATGGGTATGAAAAACTCTAGTGCAATTTTTTCTTGATTGATGGAATTAGTCTTTAGGGGTATTCACTGGATAAAGGTGTGTTTTTTCATTGATGATGTAATCATTTTGAGGAGAAATATAGAAGCGAAAATGCAAAATATGAGAGAGGCATTTGATAGATTGAGAGGGGCTAATTTGAAGATTAGGCCGGACAAATTTCAAATATTTTGTAAAGAAGTAACATTTTCGGGTCACAAGGTGTCAAAAGAGGTCATAGTACCTGATGATTCAAACATTGAGAAAGTAAAGAACTGGGGTAGACCAACTAATGCAACTTCTGTGAAAGGTTTTTTGGGTCTCACTTGTTTTTATCGTAGATTCATTCCTCAATATGCAAAAATTGAGCGTCCATTGGTAGAAATTTCAAGTAAAAGGAAAGTTCCTTTTGTTTGGACTGATGATTGTGAACAAGCATTTTGACATTGCGTAATGCATTAATTACTCCTCCGATTCTGAAATATCCAGATTATGATCGTCCATTTCTGTTATATGCATCGGCATATGCAATTGGTTCAGTGTTAGCGCAAAAATGTGATAATTGAAAAGAACATGTAGTTGCGTATGCAAGCAAAACTTTGGAGAGAAAAGGCAACGTAATTGTGACCGTCCAGCCCAAACCAGCAGTAAATGCCAGCTCTTGTCATTTTCACCTTTTTAATTATTTGCAAAGATCATGCTTTAAGGATTAAAATGACACCTTAATGTACTTCACACGATTTCCAGAAGTCAAGTTATGGTCCATTAACGGTTGCCAGGGAGTAAAATAGATAACTAAGATAAACGCGTTCAAAGATTAGTAAGCCCTATATTTTCTGTTGATTGTCTTAAGAATATGCCAATTTATTTCACATGTCCTATCATTATCTTGAAATGAAACTTTGCTGGTGCTTTATAGTAAGCATTAGGATTGTGAATCTGTCAAAAAATCAATTTCGGCAAATTATGACTTTGACATGTATTTTCATCTGTAGCGCAAAATGAAGTTTCTGACATTTACTGCTCATACGGGCTGGAAGGTCACAATTGGTCAACATTTGATAGAGAATTGTGGGCTATTGTATGGTCTGTAAGGCATTTCAGGCATTACTTACAAGGTTCATAGATTACAAGATTATCACTGATCATGAACCTTTGGCTGGTTTAAAGAAAATTCCGTTAGATCACGTGTGAATTCTTCCTTTTCGTCTCGATTTTATGTTAACTAAATTTACAAGAAAGCATCTCTTCATTTGCATCTTTTATTATTTATGGAGTCAGTTTCCTCTCTTATCAGAATGAGGGATGGTAATACAAACCAGTCTTACAAGTTTGTATTATGTTTATCTGAAGAAATTTCGAAATTCCTCTGTAAAAGTAATTTATTGAAAAAATTAATCTAATACGATGGAATAAAATAATACTTAGTTTTCAAAAAAAAGGGGGGAAAAAGGCGCCGGCAGGATTCGAACCTGGGACCTGCACACCAAATGTCTCGTAACCCAACCACTAAATCACACAGAACGATGACGTTTTAACAATATATGTGTAACAATAGTCAAGCGTCGCTTAATTGCTCGCTTCCGGGGTTACATGGCGTTTGCGTAAAAATTTGATGTCTTATTTGACCTCATGACCCAGAACTGCCCCAAACTTTTAGTATACCTGTTAAAGAAGGGTTGTCGCTTTCTTTTGACCAAATGGCTTCAATATATTAAGTACAGAACGGTAGATTTTTGGCAAAACACCAAGACCAAATTTGACCTCACTCAATGAAAACAATCACTGTAGAAAGTACATAAATGTTCACATATATTTCGAAAAATTTCAATTATTTTAGATTTCAGGATGTTTTTACAACATTTATTCATATTTATGCAACTTTGTTTTGAATTATGATCTATTTGGATAATTGTATGGGCCTTTTTAAATGTGTGTCTCAAATTCATGAATATTCATGACCATCGTCGAAACGACCAATTGTACCGATAATCTATGCATAACTAAAAATAAACTAAGCCGCTTTTCTTGTACCTGAGTGTTGGTTGCCCGGCCCTTGTAAAATTGCTGATTTAACAACTTGACACATAATATAATTGTCTATCTGACACATATTTTTGCCTATCTAACTTTATAAAATTGTCAAAGTGAGGTTTGGTGGCTACGTAATACCTATTATTACATGTCAACATAGCCATGATAGTTGCTTTGTGTCATAAAGATTTTACCCAAGAAATTATCAATGAAATCAATAAACTAACGAAACAAGATTGTTTTTCTTGATTTTCTCAAAACTAAAAAAAATATCAGTTCGGCAATAATTTTATTAGGGTGATGTAGTGATCTAGAGAATTTAAAATCGTTTTAATTTTCCGAAATGCTATTTACCGAGTTATTTAGTGTTTTTTTAATTAAGGAAATAAGTACAACGCAGGTCAAGGTCATAACTTTTATTTTTGGCCCATTAAACACACCACAGATATACAGAAACCCGACCATTACATAAATACACAACGCATTCAGGTGTTGTTTTTTTCATATCATTAATAAATAAAGAACTGTAACTTCTCTAAAGACGGTGAATTTTCTGACAAAATGGCGTAGCACAAGCTACTTTTATTTTTAAAAAAGCCAATTAAAAAATCTGCTGCCCTAAAATAGCTTATTCTCAAGAAAAAATACATTTTATCTATTTAAAGGTAGGTATTCCGATCTGGTGACAAATTTAACATGTACTTTTTCCATATTTGAATGAAGACTCGTTACCTACATAATAGCAACTGTAAAGTTTAATTTGTATACCATGAGCCAAATCAATGCTAAAATGTGTCTAAGAGTGACCCATAGAAATCTATAGGATATATATACATATTCAAGTAATTCAGCACAATTTTGACCATATCATTGCAACGAAGCATTATATGGGCGTGAAAATTTACAGGGGTTATGAGAAATGTATGCACTTTCATATGGTATCAAAATCTCTTATTTGACTTTCTGAGTGAAAGTGATTTGAACACATCTTTATTTTTCCATTTCGAAGTTGTGTTTTCGAAATTGTCATTCACATTTTTTCTCAATTTGTAATTGCAAATGCTTGTGTTAATGTATATCTCAGGCCTACGATGTATTTTTTCACTTCTACGAAATTTAGATCTTTTAGCTGAACTATTAAGTCGTGATATTTGAAATCTACTTTGATAGAACTTAACTTTCAAATTTGAGGAAAATCTGCAATAACTAGATTTATTTTATCACTTTCATGATTATATATTTCTTTGTGTCACAGTAAAAGAATATTAAAGTGTTTCGAGAGTATAACTAATAATATATTAAACAAACAAACAAAACAAGAGTACTGACAATGTGATTGAAAAACTGTATATCTGATCAACAGCTCTGTTGGACCTCTTTGAAAACAGCTAGTTCGGGCTATATTGTATTCTTTTTCATTTAAAGTCAAGAATTGTATAAAGGATGTTATGTATATTGATGTGCCCCATTTTCTTGAAACTCTGTGAAATGTTGTTGTTGTTGTTGTTGTTTTTGTCTATGCAAGCTGATTTTTATCACAAACGATTAGCAGTGCTTTCACAGCAGGACAAAGGGAGCAAGGGCCAGGTCAAAAGGAGCAGGGTATGTGTAAACGAAGTTCAACGTCATGACAATAATGCTTAATAAACCGTAGAGCATTTATTGATAGTAAATATTCCTATTGTGGCCTAAAATGTAAACATGGAGGGCAAGGAAACAATATATTCGTGGTTAGTTCTTCTCGACGCTACTTATTCTTTTTTCCTGGAGGCTTTCGTAATGAAGGCACTAGGAATTATTTTAACATATATGAAAGAACAGTTTAGAAGTGCCACTTGGAGCATGAGCACGTGTATTGGAATGATTGAATTCTTTGGATACATACTTGGTAAGTGCTGTTAGTTCTTTCCTACCCATGATGTTAGCTATTTAAAAAACGGGGTACAGAGATATAAGTACAAGGTGTCCCAGAAAAAACTCACAATCTTTGCGTGCAGTTTTCTTGAATTTAACGGATAGTTAGAAATTATGTAAAGGTTGTATTTTATAGCCCATGAATTGAACTTTCAGATTCCGTTTGTTTCATTTCAATCGGTAATGTACAACAAAGGTTATGATTTCTCAAATATTTACATGTAAAATTTTCTGGTATATTTCACGAGTTTGTAAGTTCCCTTGAATGAAGCTCTATTGAGTATTGTCATTGATCTGCTCACTCAACCGTAACAATGTTTACTCATGTATTACGTTCATGCTCTCTGTTATCTGTGCTAAAAAATATTAGCAAAAAACCGACGAAAAGTGTTTTATGGGACACCCTGTATTTCTAATTAACAAGGTTTCGATACAATTACAAACATCCTTTGATGCTCCCTATACGTTACTTAAATATGTGCACACGTACTGTACAGCAAATTCGGCATGGCTGATTGGCTTATTTTAATTATCTTAAAGATATCACTGATTTCGGACTCCCCAGGACGTTCATTCCTGTCGTACCAGTAGCCTCCATAACTGGCAGAGCGGAAAAATTGAATACACGAGTGTTTTCCGTATGGCATTAGTTTTTGTGCGAAATGAAACTTATATCTAATTCATCTTGATGTTTTTTTTTAAATTTACTTCCAAGGTTTATTTGCAACAATTCTAGAACGACAATTTGGTGCTCGGATGTGCATCATGGTATCAGGGCTCACTGCTAGCGTGGGTCTTCTTGTCTGCTCAAGTGGTACAAATGTCTACGTGCTTTTTATAGGAATGACAATGACAGGTTGGTAAAAAAGTGCATTTTAACAATAATTACATATTTATCATTTTATAATCTTTGTCAACTTTTATCCAGTTAAGTATGCCAGAGCTGGGAATATTGACTGATTTTTACCAGTGTTGTAGTCCTCGAGTCCAGGTCTTGGCCTCGAGGACGCCTTAAGGACATTTTTTGAAGTCCTTGGTCCTCGGACATAGAGGCCTTGGCCTGGGACATGAAGTCCTTGGCCTTGGCCTTGGCCTCGGACCTCAATGTTCTTGGTCCTCGATGCCGAGGACTGCCGAGGACAGGCCAAATTGATTGTTTTATTGATAAATATTATTTTGAATTTAAAAAAGATATAAATAAAAAATGATCATTAGGTGAAACTTTGCAAAGAAGATATTCACAACATACCTGGATGCATCATTCCAATTTGTTTTAAGGTGGCTCAGCACAGATAGAATTCCTCTATTTAGGATAATTTTCTTATTTTTTGATATAATAATGGTGTTTTCATATGTGCTGATCACATTTCGAAAATAAAAAAGGGGGGCTCACCGACTTTAATAGTTTTTGAGAAAAATCCATTTAAAAACACTATGTTTTATTATATAAGACCAAAAACACTTAGGGCCTTATAATTAAAACGGCTCTATTTTTTTCTCACTTTTTCACATGACTGGTGCCAATCATATCAAATATCAATCAATCAATTGATTGGTTTCCTTTTCTTGTTTCACTTTTTAGACCAATGACTTATCCCCTTTTTTGTAAACGAGTCTCAAGCTCTATCATATTGTCTATACAACTTACAAGTTGTCAGTAGTACACAAAAATAAAATTACAAACAATGGAGAGCCCGGGGCCGCTAGAAGAAAAAAGTGGAACGTCAACAGCGTAACGCACTATTTACTGCCATAAATAACATTAATAGCTGTAGTTTACTGGAAGCATTTTCTGTTGTATCTCTTTGAAATTTAGAATAGCTGGCGAAAAAGTAACCCAAAAACCTCAAAGACATAATATTGACGACCCTCAACATCAAGGGTTAAAGCACCCTTTTCCTACTTTTTCGATAAGTTTTCTGGCGCGGCGAGCATGGGTACCAAGCAATGTGGTCAGTGGATTTCTCCCGAGCTGATTAGAGCCCATAGATAAATTTGGTGTACTGGTAATCAGTGGCGCTTTGGAGGCTGAAGCCCCCCGAGCCCGCATCCGAGTTCAAGGTCAAAAATGTGGGATGCGTTTGTGTGTTTGGGTGTATATGCGCATAACTCAAAACTCACAACAAGTCACAACCAAACTCACACATATCATGGCCAACCTCTAGGAGTAGCCAACGGGGGTCATCCCATGTCAAAAGGTCATTTTTTAAGGTCAAACCAAAGAATGTTTAAAAAGTTCATCCATCTTATCTAAGGCCATTTCAAGGTCAATGTCATAACTTTTTAACCCTTGACCCATCAGGGACCAAACCTTGACCATGAATAGCCATTTGCTCAAGGTCAAATGTTGTCATCCAAGGTCAAAGGTCATTTCAAGGTCACTGTTGAAACTCATGAACCCTGGGTTACCTGCCTTAAGCCTACATTGACCAAACTTTAACCATGAATAGCCCGTTGCTCATGGTTAAAGTCAAAATGTCATTTAATGTCAAATAACAAATGAAGCATGAGTGTGTCTATAGCGCGGGTACCCACTGTTGAATAGTTACCCAGTTGCTTTGTTAGTTACCCAGTTGCTTTGTTACAAAATTAACAAAGTCCTTGGTCCTCGGTCTTGGCCTCGGAGACAAAAGTCCTTGGCCTCAGACACCTAGTCCTTGGCCTCGGACACCAAGTCCTTGGGCTTGGCCTTGGCCTCGGACACCAAGTCCTTGGCCTTGGCCTTGGCCTCGGACACCAGGTCCTCGACTACAACACTGATTTTTACCAACATGAATACACCAGTAACTCATATATCTCTTTTGCAACTAATACGTACACAATATAATTGTATGCTCATCATATGCATACCAATCCCTGAAAATGCTTTCAATGCGTTTATCTTAATGTTCATGTATTCATACTATCTTCTATTTTTCATGTTATTTTTGTTACCGTTTTGTCCAACTACACCTTAGGTTTCAGGACTGTCCCATCATGCCTTGCTTCCATGGGATATTTTGTACAGTTTGTTATAAATAGCTTTAGAAAGAAAACATATCTGAATCACATATTAAAATTGGGATGAGGTCTGCTATTTGTGCAATCATTTCATATCTCAAGCCATTCATGACAACCTGTACATATCCAATGATGGGGCGGTCCTGATATCTTCTTTTAACTCTACCTGTAATCTTGAAATATGTTATTTTGATTGATAACTATACAGGTGTCTTAATGCTACAATGTAACATTGCGAATGGAATACTACCGCGATATTTCAACCGACTGTATAGTGTAGCAGTTAGCGTCGGTACTATGGGAACAAGCGTTGGAATCCTAGTCACGCCACCTATTGTTCAAGGGTTAAATGACATATATGGTTGGAATGGAACTCTTCTGCTCATGACTGGAGTTTTGTTTCACTCGTGTCTCTTTGGAACTCTTGTTAAAAACATAACAGAATGTGAGAACAAAAGACGAATTAAACAAAAAGGAAATGAAATGAAAGATATTTGTTTTCTCTTTTGTAATCAATTGGACGTGCACGTACTTACAAATAGTGCAATAATTGCGTGTGTTATCATTCCTGCATTTGTCAATGGAATTATCTGGGCAGGTTGGCTTATACATATCGTGTCCTACGTCGTTTCCACCGGTGCATCACTAAAACAAGCATCAATTGTATCCTCGTGCGGAGGCGCTGGTTTAATAATAATTCGAATAATGGTACCCTTTATGAATGAAGTCGTTACCTACAGGAAACTTCAATTTGTAGCATCTCTTCTAATTGCTATACCCTTGTTACTGACAGCTTGGTTTCAATCAGTACTAGCTTTTTGTGTAACATCTTTTGCATTTTGTATGGGAAAAGGTTTGATTGCCTCAGTAAATTATATCGCTATTAGAGACATCTGTTACAGAGACCATTACCTCAGTGCAGTATCTTGGTATCACTTTTTCTATGGACTTGCCATAATTTTCGGCGCAGGTTTTACAGGTAGGTAACAACTATTATATACAGACAGATATGGCAAGCTAAATGCTCAAAATAAAGAAAAACTAAGTTTATCATAGAAAAACCTAGTTTTTCTCAGAAAATCTTAGTAAAACTAAGTTTACCACTTCATAAACTCAGTTTTTCTGGATAAACCTAGTTTTTCAACAGAAAAACAGAGTTTTTCATAGATAAACTCAGTTTTTCTAAGAAAAAACTTGGTTTATCTGAGAAAAACTTAGTTTATCTCAGATAAACTAGGTTTTTCACTTGAAAAACTTAGTTTTTCAGATAAACTTAGTTTCTCTGATGAAATTAATTTCTCTGATAAACTTAGTTTATCTGAGAAAAACTTGGTTTATCTAAGAAAAACTTAGTTTATCTCAGATAAACTAGGTTTTTCACTTGACAAAACTTAATTTATCTGATAAACATAGTTTTTCTGATAAACTTAGTTTCTCTGATAAACTTAGTTTCTCTGATAAACTTAGTTTATCAGAGAAAATCTTAGTTTATCTCAGATAAACTAGTTTTTTCTCTTGAAAACGTAGTTTCTCTGATAAACCTAGTTTCTCAGATAAACTTAATTTATCTGATAAACTTAGTTTTTCAACATATATTGAGTATTCGGCGTCAACAAACAGAAAATCCTAGTTGTTCTGTATTGAAGCTGATTAACAAGCGCTTATAAAGCCATCAAATAAAATAAAATCAAATCGAACTTTATTTCAATATCAAGAACACAAACATTTGATAAAAACACATCAAAAGGTAAAACAAAAATGATATTGAGGACATCATCAAAAGGCCAAAAAGACCTGGAGTGATGATACCCTGAAAACATAAAATAAGTTACTAAAGTAGCCTAACTAACAAACTTACAGCAACAGAAAAACGTACACAAATACATAAACAAGATAAATGCTCCGATTAAGTATTATTTTGATAAATTACCATGTAATTTAGTTTCAAGTATAACTTGACAATAGATGTTTTTTAAGATTGTTTCTGAATTCTTTTGTATTTTTGCATCTTGTTATGCCATTATTCAAAGAGTTCCAAAAGGTTGGCCCACAATTCAGAACAGCACGGTCAGAGAATACTTTCTTAGTTTTATTAATACTATAATCCTGAGCATTTCGTGTATTATATTTGTGAATCTGAACATGTGTGGTAAAATAATTTGAGAAGGTGTTTGGAAGTTGACCTTGTCCCGTGTGACTAATAATCTAAGCACAAAGCCCCGACCTTAGGCGAGGGGTAGGGTGCGCAAAAGAGAAACTAGGGCACAAATATATACACTCTGCTCAATAGGGGAAAGAATGACCATGATTCTGTTTATTTGATGTGCCTTTATCCCGGGTTTGTTAATTTATCTACAGCCCAGATCTTTAGTCGTGTGAGGCATTTGTTTAGGTTTGAAGATCCTAATCAGAAACAGATATGTGTACATTTGTGGTCACTTTTTTAGTCTTGAATTGTGTGCCCACCCTGGGTGAGTTTGTTTTGCAAGTTAGGTCTAATTCACAACTAAATATGTAATATTTCATATTTATTCAACTTTATATTAGATTATATCATTCCTTGATAGTTATAACTCGGGGCTTGGGACTCAATTTATTGATATTTGTAGTAGACCACAACATTCTATCGTTATTTAAATATTATTATGCACATTTGACGCAAATACCAAAATAATACCTTACTTCAGTGATTTATGTTGTGAAAACGCATTGTGTTAAATGCACCTACCATAATACGGTATTCAATTTTTTAAATCCCTCGGAAGAATAAATTGAACGCTTCGTTAAAACGAAAACTGAGATCACGAGTTATGATTAAAAGCCGTTAATCCATTTGATTAAACTTCTAAAACGTCCATTTTTCTCTTTTATGATTGAAACTATTAATAAACGTCTAGTATATTTCATACATTGATTTATACCGAAAAGAAAAGCATGGTTGCTCATGTTTTGTCACTTCATGATCTTTTTCCAGTTGTGTAAAAACACAAATACTATTAGATATAGGCTATGTTTTGTGACCGATCATAAGACCAAAACTTCACAGTCGGGCTTAGTTAAAATATATTACGCGAGCTGCACTTTAATAGGTCAGTGCCCTTTTCCATGGAAAGTGGACAGATATGGTAGACTTACACTGATTGACCTCACACCTGTTATCGTGTTAAACAAATCGAGAAGTCAAATGGTTTTAGGGTTTTCTTTTTGTATACTTGGTCAAAAGCAAGGAGCCCGCTGGCGACGTGAATCTTTGAAAAACCTAGTTTATCAGAAAAACTTAGTTTTTCTGATAAACTGAGTTTATCAGAAAAACCTAGTTTATCAGAAAAACTTTGTTTATCTCAGAAAAACTAGGGTTTTCATTAGAAAAACTTATTTTTTTCTGATAAACGTTGATTTCCTGATAAACTTAGTTTCTCTGATAAATTTATTTTATCTGATTACCTTAGTTTATCTCAGAAAAACCATTTTTTTCACTAGAAAAACATAGTTTTTCTGATAAACCTAGATTTTCTGATAAACTTAATTTCTCTGATAAACTTATTTTATTTGATAAACTTAGTTTATCTCAGAAAAACTTAGTTTATCCCAGAAAAACTTAGTTTATCTTAGAAAAACTTAGTTTATCTCAGAAAAACGAGGTTTTTCACTTGAAAAATTAAGTTTTTCTGAAAAAACTAGTTTTTCACCTGAAAAACTAAGTTTATTTGAGAAAAACTTAGTTTTTCAGAAAAACTTGGTTTATCACTTGATAAACTGAGTTTATCGAAAAACAAAGTTTATCAAGTAATATAGTATTAATAAAACTAAGAAAGTATTCTCTGACCGTGCTGTTCGGAATTGTGGGCCAACCTTTTGGAACTCTTTGAATAATGGCATAAAAAGATGCAAAAATACAAAAGAATTCAGAAACAATCTTAAAAAACATCTATTGTCAACTTATAATTGAAACTAAATTACATGGTAATTTATCAACATATATCAATACTTAATCGGAGCATTTATCTTGTTTATGTATTTTTGTACGTTTTTCTGTTGCTATAAGTTTGTAAGTTAGGATACTTTAGTAACTTATTTTGTTTTCAGGGTATCATCACTCCAGGTCTTTTTGGCCTTTTGATGATGTCCTCAATATCATTTTTGTTTTACCTTTTGATGTGTTTTTATCAAATGTTTGTGTTCTTGATATTGAAATAAAGTTTGATTTGATTTGATAGCTTTAAAAGCGCTTGTTAATCAGCTTCAATTCAGAACAACTAGGATTTTCTGTTTGTTGACGCCGAATACTCAATATATGTTGAAAAACTAAGTTTATCAGATAAATTAAGTTTATCTGAAAAACTAGGTTTATCAGAGAAACTACGTTTTTCATGAGAAAAAACTAGTTTACCTGAGATAAACTAAGTTTTTTCTCTGATAAACTAAGTTTATCAGAATAACTATGTTTATCAGATAAATTAAGTTTTTCAAGTGAAAAACCTAGTTTATCTGAGATAAACTAAGTTTTTCTTAGATAAACCAAGTTTTTCTCAGATAAACTACGTTTATCAGAGAAATTAAGTTTATCAGAAAAACTAAGTTTTTCAAGTGAAAAACCTAGTTTATCTGAGATAAACTAAGTTTTTCTCAGATAAACCAAGTTTTTCTTAGAAAAACTGAGTTTATCTATGAAAAACTCTGTTTTTCTGTTGAAAAACTAGGTTTATCCTGAAAAACTGAGTTTATCAAGTGATAAACTTAGTTTTTCTGACAAAAACTAGGTGTTTCTGTGATAAACTTAGTTTTTCTATATTTTTAGCATTTGTCTTGCCATAGACAGATCTAGTGTACAAACAGTGACTTCTTAAAAGCATAGTGAGATCGAAAATAAACAAATATTGACTGCTATGAGAGGCATGGTCAAAAATAGTTCGCAATGTATTCTGACACAATCACACTATGTCTGAAGTGAAGCAGAGAGTATAGTTATGTTTTGGGATCACCTCATTATTTATTTAGAATTCTTTATCTTAGGAGGGAGTCCCAACAATCAGATTGTTCTCCATAACTTTCCCCTGAAATATTGGATATTCAAAATTTTCAAGTAATTACGTGTTCGGCTTTCTTGGTCAAAAACGCGCTTTTTCTCCAAAACGTGCTTAAAACGTTATATTGGACGCAAAACACGATGGATGAAGAAGTACCGTAGATAATCCTATCGTAAAGAATCGGCGTATTCTTTATTCAAAAACAAAATGAATAAACACATCGAAGATATATGAAATCATCCTATAGTAAAATGCTCAATCATAAAAGGAACCATAAAAAAATATTCTTTGATATAACTACATGGCTTTACAAATTTGTTTCGCGAGCCTGCAGTGGCTTTAATGGTTATATTACTGATGTTATCTAGAAAAGAGGTGTACATTTTCGGCTGTTATGTAGGAAAACATCTAAGAAATACTTTTACAGGTTTCTTGTGTTTATCAAAC
The DNA here is from genome assembly GCA_000969725.1 of Ophiothrix spiculata. Lineage (NCBI taxonomy): Eukaryota > Metazoa > Echinodermata > Ophiuroidea > Amphilepidida > Ophiotrichidae > Ophiothrix > Ophiothrix spiculata. The sequence continues at coordinate 24,270 of JXSR01S052857.1, forward strand.
CACGCGACCCGATCTCGAAGCAAATAAGATTACACTTTAATAAACCAATTGTCGGTTATGTCCTATACAAGGTCGGTTCTATTTGCGATTG